>PVHP010006043.1:0-62247 GCA_004024765.1 Zapus hudsonius
TTCTGTGCCATTACGGGTTTATTTTTGGTATTATGGCTCAATTGAAAGCTGTGGGGACTCAAGAGTTGAGCTGAATGCATTGTATTTACATCATGCATGATTATTAGTTTGTGGGGGCCAGGGGCGGACTGTCATGGTTTGATACAGGTGTCCCCCACAAACAATTGAATGTGTTCTGATAGATCGATCCTCACCTGATGGCAGTTTGGGTTTTACAACCTTGATGAAGCTGTGTTGTTGGGGGCGGGCTTATGGGGTTATAAGCCAGCTTCCCCTTGCCAGTGTTTGGCACACCTTCCTGCCGTTGTTTGCAGTGCTGTGGCAGAGGTGATGTCCAGCCCTCTGCTCATGCCATCGTTTTCACTGCCAGGATGGAGTCTTCCCTCGCGTCCATAAGCCAAATAAACCCATTCTTCCATAAGCCGCTTTTGCTTGGGTTCTTTCTGCGCAGCAACTAGAAAGCTGACTGCAACAGTCATACTACAAATCGTAAATCTATTACTTTATTATTGAGTATAATTTAAAGTCATATGAAAATTCTGAAAATTTGAAAATTCTTATGCAAAATGCTAGTATGAAGCTCTATTTCTAGTTTTTTGGGAAATCTCTGTACTTATTTCTATAATGGCTGTACTAGTTTGCATTCCCATCAGCAGTGAAAATAAGGGTTCCTATTTTCCCACATATTCATCAGTATTTGTTGTCATTTGTTGATAGCTATTCTAAATGAGGTGAGATGGTATCTCAAAGTGGTTTTATTTTGTATTTCTCCAGTGGCAGGGGATGTTGAACACTTTTAAAAGCATTTATAGACCATGTATATTTCTTATTTTGTGAACTATCTGTTCATTTTGTTAGCTTATTATTTATGGTGTTTAATTTTTGCAGTTCTTTATATATTCTGGGTATTAGCACCATTTGAAGTATAGCTGGTAAAGATTTTCTCTCATTTTGCAAGCTGTCTGTTCCTTTTGTTGATGGATTCTTTTGTTATGCAAAAACTTTAACTTCATAAAATTCTATTTGTTAATTCTTGGAGCTATTTCCATTGCTATTAGAATCCTGTTCAGAAGGTTCTTGCTTATGCCTATATCTTGAAGTGAATTTCCTCTTGCAGTTTAGCATATCCAATTTTAAATTAAGGTCTCTGGTTTACCTTGAGTTGATATTTGTAGATGGTGAAAGATAATTTCATTCCTTTGCAGGTAGAAATCTAGTTTTGCCAGCACTACTTACTGAATAGGCTGTCTTTCACCCACTGAATGTTTTTCCCTTGTTTGTCAAAATTGGGTTTCCTTCTGATTCTCTATTCTATTCCCTTGACCTGTATGCCTGTTTTGGTACCAGTATCATGCTGTCTTTGCCACTACTGCTCTGCCAGATGACCCAGTTGTACTACTTCTGGGCATATACCCCCCAAAAGACTTTATATCCTACAACAGTGAGAAGTATCTCCATGCTCATTGCTGTTCTATTCACAACCGCTAGGAAATGAAGCATCCTAGATGTTCAACAACAGATGAATGGATAATGAAAATGTGGTACATATGCGCAAAGATAAAGCAGCAAACAAAAACGAAATTATGAAATATGTAGGAAAATGGATGGATCTGGAAAAAATTAGAGGTGAACCAAACTCATAAAGGTCAAAGCCACATATTATCTCTCATATAGAGATCCTAGATTGCAATATTTACATGTAGGTCTATAAATGGGGAAGGCAAACATGGTTAAGACCTAGAAAGATAGATCGGTGATCAAGAGCAGGTCATAAAAGAGGACAAGGAGGGGCAGGTGGAGGACAGACAAGAGGACACGTGCAACATGTCAATATAAAATGGGGGGAGGATACAAGGGGAGTTAGTGAGATGGGGGAAGATAAGAATTAAATAAAACAATACATTTGAAATGCCATAATGATATATTCAATTCTGTATGCTAGCTAAAACATCAAACTGCAAAATGATGCCAGTCCCCTCCTTAAGAAAGTGACATACCAAGCTATCTTCTGCAAAGTCATTCCACTTGTGGCGCTTAATGCTCTCTTCCTTAACAGCCTCTTTGAGCTTATCAAATATATCATCATGCTCCTTTCCTTTGGGCTCTGTCATGAAGCGGGAAAATTCTTCTTGCAGGGTCTCCCAAGCAACCTAGAATTGAAAGAAAAAAGAGATGTAGTTATATTACATACTTTTATTAATATACAACATGAAAATTATATATGAATTCAACCCAAACAGATGTGATACATTATCTTTTCAGAAAATACATATGAACTGGAAAGATGGCTCAGCAGTTAAGGCACTTGCCTGCAAAGCCTAATGACCTGGGTTCAATTCCCCAATACCCAGGTAAAGCCATGTGCACAAAGTGGCACATACATCTTAAGTCATTTGCAGAGGCCAGAGGCTCTGGCATACCCATTCGCTCTCTCTTTCTCTGCTTGCAGATAAATATTAAAAAAAAAAGAATCTACATGTGAAAGCATGCTAATAAAAAAGGCAGCAATATAAGTTAATGTTCTTGAGGTCTCACGTGCATCGCTAGACAAGTAGTGTTTCAAAATTGAGAGATTCATATATACAACTGCATCTCCAGCTCTTGTGAACAGCCTGGAAACAATATACTGATATTCCCAACGGACACCACCTGTTGAGCTGAACAGGGCTGCCTGCTTCAGATAAGGTCTACATTCCAGATCTTAGTGTACTTATTTATTCTAACCTGAAAGACAATTTAATTGGCCTTATTTCCTTAAGGTTTCTTGGTTATTCAGTCAATCATCTTTATTTTTTGTCTTTAAGCAAAAGACATGCATTAAAACCTTCAAACACTGCTAAAAATTATTTAGCTTTGTGGAAATAATAAATTTAAATTGTGAAAGGAAGAGTGTTGGGTCATAAGTAATAAACAATTAAGCCTACACATGATTAGGTGGGCTTTTAAATGTTGGATTTTATAGTTACCCCTCTCTTTTTAAAATTAAAGAAATGATATCATAGATGATTATCCAAAAAAGTTAAGAGTGGTGGTGAAGCATGTATTTTTATTTTCGAAACAGGATCTCACTATGTTGCCAAGGCTGGCCTTGAACATGAGGCAATCTTCCTGCCTCAGCCTCCTGTGTGCTAGGATTCCAGGCATGCGCCATCACATCCAGCATGGGGTAGATATTAATCTACAGCTTTCTACCCTTCCTACCTGGTCCACATCCTTCTCACCACACCTAAAACTCAGGGCAGAAAGTGCAGAGACAGAAGACTGTTATTACTGCTTGAATCTTTGGCTATGAAAACATCCCATCAAGAATAACACCCAAAACATTGTTTGGGCCAGAAGCAAGGCAAGCCAATAAAAAGTATCAGAGCAGCTCTCTACTTCTTTTCATGGTAAGTGGGTCAAGAAAAGAGTAGGGCTTAGCAATGTGCCGCTTCATGAGTGTCATTAGAGTCAAGATGGAAGAGACAGAGACCAGTGGTGGAGAAGCCAGCACTACAGTAGGCCAGGAAGGGGTAGGTCAGCCTGAGTCATTACAAACTGATTTGGTTACCAAGATTGGTATGAAAAACAAAATTACATGAAGTCCAGAACACATTGACTCAGCAAGCCCAATGAGCAGGACAAATCAACTAGGATAATGATGGGCATAAGAATACTGCTGCATTTTCTGAGTAGTTATTATAAGCCTGGACTTATCTAAGTCATATATATATTTGATCCTTTATTGAAAGCCTGGGAAGCAGACAACGTTTTCACAACAAGGCCAGTGATTATACAGATTTTAAGTGGTAGAATCAAGATACCTGCCTGGGTAACGGAAATATAAAATCTTAAGGTATGTTTTTGTTTCTTTTTAAAATAATTCCTAATCTGACAGGATCCTAACTCAGAAAATGATTATGTAACTATATCTCAGTCCTACAGAAACTTTAAAAAAGGGAATATTTGGTCATTAAATACCTTAAGGAATTTTTATCCACAGAAGTTCAAAATATTTCCCAGTGAAGCAAATTTTGCTAGTGTAACTAATACTTTTAGGCAAACATAATATCAACTAGTAAATGTTTCTAATAGTAGTAACCCAGAGCAAATTAAAGTTCTTTCCCATCGAAATGAAGAACAAGCCATAAATAAGGTACAACAGCCACAAAGAGAGTAGCTGTGCTGGAAATAAAATCCAAAATCCACAGCTTCTATTCCCTTCAGATAATGCTTCTTACCCATTTAACTAAATTATATCCTAACCTCTACTGCTTTATTAGGAAGCTGTTTGTCAGTCCACTGTTTAAGCTTGATATCCACAGTAGTATTAAAAGTTCCTGAATTCATGGTTTGTGCAGCTGGAAGATAGATGTTTTCAATCACATGGGTTGATACTCTTTCCCACAGAGATTGTTGAAGGATTTCCTCCCTGAAATTGAAAAAGAAAAGTTTCAAGAAACGTAGGTCTAAATATAATATTTAAAATTTAAAAACAGCATTAAGTATCAATAACTGAAACAGTGAATCTCATATAGTTGTTTTAAATTTTGACATGTGCATTTATTTATGAATCACAGTGACAGCGAGAACAAAGATGTCATCCACCAGCTGTAACCGCTCAAATTGCTGCAAATCTTCTGACTCCTCAAATTTGAGTTAGAGGATTCAACTAACTTTTTCATTTTTCTTTTATTCTTTAAATAAAAAAGTTAATAACTGCCACCAAAAATTGCACACACACTTTATTACCATTTTTAAATAAAAGTGAACAACTATGAAGTTAGTTAGCTACTGAGCTAGAAAACATGGTCACATTAATAATACACCATTATCTCATTTAATGTCAATAGTGAAATCACGTATGTTGCTTGACAATATGCTGTGAGCACATTTACCACTATATATCAAATTTAAACCTAATATTCCTTTCTTAAAATATGACTAAATACAGTGGAATGTCTATAAACAAATATACTGTCATACTGAGACATAAAGTACTTCTTCCAGATCACCAAACATAGTCAAAGTACTATGACTTAAATGTTTCATAGATCTAGGATATGTAGCTTAAAATAAAAGCATCATGCCCCAAAAATTCCCAAGGTGATTAAAATATTTTTTGTGTAATATAGCTAAATCCACTGTGGCATGAATAGTTAAGATCAGGACTGGCTATTCTTACATATATATATATATATATATTTTGTTTTGTTTTTTGAGGTAGGGTCTCGCTCTAGTCCAGGCTGACCTGGAATTCACTCTGTAGTCTCAGGGTGGCCTTGAACTCATGGTGATCCTCCTACCTCTGCCTCCTGAGTGCTGGGAGTAAAGGCATGCACCACCACGCCCGGCTTACTTTTATATTAAACCCTAGGGTTTGGAATAAAAATAGTTGATTTAAAGATGATAGAGAAGCAACTGATTGGGCAGTTTACAAACATAATTCTCTAGTACCAGATGTTCTAGTTCTGAGTCTTTTCTTTTCAATGGGCAATACTGTGGTACTGGTTTCCTGTCCCTTCGTAACTGCCTCCAGCCCCAGATGTAGTCAATCAATCAGGTTTGCCTTTTAGGCTTACTTCACTATAGGTGAACTGCAGTATGAGGTCAGGGTTGCTCTGCTTGAATAAAACTAGCCCTTCTAATCTTTTTCATTTGACAACAGAAATTAATTTGCATAAGGAGTACTTTATCCTATCACAAAATTCTTTTTTTTGGGGGGGAGGGTTGCTGGGGGATTGAACCCAGGGCCTTGGCTGGCTAAGCATGTGCTTTACCACTGAGCTACATCCTTAGCCTACAAGCTGCGGTTTATTAACCACTTTTTATGTGTATTACCCTCATACAACCTAGTAAAGTTAACTGGTAAACCCATAGAATGTGTATATATGTATATTTTTACACACATCTACGTATCTTCTGCAATTTCAATAGCAAGATGACTTAAAAGTTACTGAGTTTAAAGTACAAGTAAGACCCTTAACAAGTCAGGTCATAGACATTTGATTAATCTACTGACAATAGAAGCAAGATCAGATATCTTTTTGGTATAAAGAAATTAAAAATTGGAGATTACTGAAAACCCAAAGAGAAAAAAGATTGTCACTGAGAAGAAAGGACATTGAGATAGGACACTAGTGAGACCAAATCCAAACTTCAGGACTAGACACTGGTGTCTGACTCAGTAGTGATAACCTACAAGTTAGCAAACAGCTAACATGAGTGGTAGATAGGGATAGCAATGCTCCCAGAATGATCAATTCTTAAAATAATACAGACTTAACACAAAGATAATTTAGGCATGAGGAATTTGTTATCTAAAATATGCTACATAAATTTACAGGCTATTTATATAAAGTTTGAGATATATATTCTCATTGTCATATTTGTTTGTTTATTTGGATTCAAGGTCACACATAGCATAGGCCTACTTAGAACTCATGATCCTCCTGCTTCTGACTCCTGAGTGTTGGCTTAGAGGTGTGTATCACCATCCCTCATGTAGTTTCTCTATAATGCCCCATGCAATAAATTTGAGAATGTCCAAATCAACATAAAATACAAGTTGAAGGTGATAATTTGCCTTGCAGAGATTCACACAAGAAGTTTTAAAAACGATATATTTATTTTCTATTTAAACAAAAATAAAAAATGTTTACTTGTACACAATGTAAAAGGCACGTGTTATAGAAAACATCAACTATTTTTACTCTGAAAAGAGAACTTGAGAAAATATATTTTTCTATTTAAGTCAATTTTCATTATAGTTTTATTTTCTATGATTAATAATATTGAGGCCTGGTAGTTTGCTATTTATCTAAAGCACAATTTTATAAAATGTTCAAGATTGTATATTTACTAAGTATCAGATAAGGAAAGGCAAAGATGGTACCAAATGTAAAAAGACTCCCTGATAAAATGAATGAATGAATAACTCCTAAGAAAGCTACTGTCCAGAAAGCAACTGGCTAGACTACAGCCACAGTTATTTTGCAAGAAGACATAACTTTACTATTTTGCCTTTATTTCACAGGGTGAAAGACACAATAAATCACTGCTTCCTTGTATGTCACAGAGAGTAAATGTTGTGAAAAGGGATGAATACTCACCAATGTTTTGGTGTAACCTGACTCAGACTGATAACTTCATCGAGGATCTCATTTTTAGCTTTTTCAAATAGTTCATTCTAGACAACACAAATACAAGTTAATATTTTCCCAAGACAGTAAATCTGCCTGGTCATGATTTTCAGAGATAACCAAAAGGAGGGCACAGATAAGCTGGCATCCCCAGTTTAGGTCTGACAAGGCAGGGCTTGTAGCAATTGATCTAGTCTTTATTTTAGGAATGTCATTATTTAGACAAGGACAAAGACACTGAGGCAGATGTCCACTTATTCAATTCTGAATGCAGTTTCATGTAACATTTGTTCATATAAAATTTCCACATAACAAATGTTAAAAGTACCAACACATATCAACTTTGTGCATCAGTAACAGTAAACTGATGCTGCGTTTTACAACTAATGCTATTTTAAAGTAAAAAATAAACAATATTTTTAGCTCTCAGTAAATTACAATAAACACCAAAGTAAATACTGAAAAGGAAAAAAGGCAATGTAGAATTTCTAAAAATTTAGATTATATATACTAATTCCTTAAGACTTTTAAAAATATTTATTTAATTAATTAATTTATTTATGAGAATGAGACAAAGAGACAGAATGGGCACGCCAGGGCCTTCAGTCATTACAAAGGAATTCCAGACACATGCACCACCTGTGCATCTGGCTTTACGTGGGCATCTGGCTTTACGGGGGTACTGGGAATCGAACTCAGGTCTTTCTGCTTTATAGACAAGCACCTTTACTACTGAGCCATCTCTTCAGCCCTCCATAAGACTCTTAAAGAATATCTTCACTCAGAAAACATTTAAACATCTTATGATTCCTATTTTTAAGTGTTATATAACAAATAATGAATTGTAGAAGAGATAATTACTACTAAGTAGTTATGATCAAAATGAAAGAAATTTAGCTTACTAAATTTCTCCCATCAATACCAATTTTGTTATAATACAGCTAATTAAGACATACAAGATATATGAGGCACCCGGATATTACCCGGTCAAGTTCTCGCAGGCGAGGGTAATTATTCTTCCATTCAGTTTCAAGGTTAAAACGTGTTGCTGAGGAAGAAGAAAGATGGTTAAGTTTGATGACTCTTTCCTTCTAGGTGTAGTGTTCAAGGATATCCTGTGCATCTTCTGGATTAGCTGGACTTCCAAGAATGTGCCTATGCTGTCCCTCAGAATTCCATTATCCTAACAGCGGTATAACTCTTCTCTTTGATCCTGGCTTCTCATCTTCATTTCACAAGCACACAAGTGCAGTAGTATAGTACAGCTGCTAAGAGAATGGACTCTGGGCTCATACCACTGATATTCACATCTAACTGCTATGTGACACTGGTTGTTACTCTGCACTGCTGGTTTCCCCTTCAATAAACTGGCAATTAAAACAATGCTCACATAAGGTTGCTGAGATACTAAGTGGAAACACAGTATAACTTCAAATGGTACGAGGGAAGGGGAGCATGCTCTCTCACTGGGTCGCTAGCAAGCAGAGAAGTGTGGGATTCAGGGAGCACAATAAAGAAGCAGAAGCACAGAGCGCCCTGATCTTCCTCGGAAGGAGACCCACTTCTCTGTAGTTTCTTTGTAGACCCACCACCCTTCCTCTCAAGCACTACTGTAAACTTGCTATTTTTATTTAACTCTGCAATGCTGCTTCTGAAAAGGAAAATCCTGCTTTGAGCAACAATGGAAAGCTGTAAAACACCCTTTTCCACTTTACACATACTATGAGTAAATCAACACTGGGTAACTAAGGCAGTGAAAAAAAAAATTAAAGAATGCTAAAGATCATCAACTAACAAAATGCCTAAATTTGATGACAATATTTTAATAAGCTAAATTACCTTTGAAACTATCAGCCTGCTGTTCAACTGACTCTCGAACCATTTTCCAAAAGCAGTCTGATACAGCAAGGCTTAAATTTCTTGTAGTCACTTGGTGTGCCTTAAGCATACTTGTCCTATAGAAAAACCAAGATCCAAAATGTATTGAAATAGCAAAAGATCAATAATAATACTACCATCAAGTTTGAGAATGCATTTACTGTAATGAGAAAGGTCACTTAAACCTTTTAGAACAACACTATCCAGTAAGACTCTGCGAGGAAGAAAGTAGTCTGCATCGAAGCTGTCAGATAATGTAACTATTAGCCACATGGATTACTGAGCCCCCGAGCTTTTATTTTTTGCAATACTAAGTAGTCTAAAGGTTAACAATCACAGATGACTGGTGAGTGCCAGCACCATTCTTGATGCTTGTCATTTCTTCCCAAAGGGTGGAAAATTCTCTGGCTTTGTTTGTAAGAACTGTTTATATTTGTATGCTAATCTAGATGCAAACAGTTTTCTATTTCTAGAAACTCTACATATAAAGTTCAAGTGTAATTCAGCTGTCCTTCCAGTCTTGCTTTCTGCTTTGTGGTTCGGCATCTTAACTTCTGTCCATATTCCTTTGCTGCCTCTCAACCCAACAGTCGCTAATATTGTTAAGAGAAACGTGAACACATTTAAAAGAGAAAATGCTAACTTTTAAAAGCCACTTTCTATTGCCTTTCAGTGGCCACATCCCCAGGGACAGTTTGTCATGCTTGCTGTACCAGGTGATAGTCACAATGTTCAAGAACAGCTTCATTAGATACAGACCACTATATGGAAAAACAGCTAACATTAAGTTAAGAACTACAAAACGTGAACATTCAAGTGAAAACAGTTCTATTTAAGCTACGCTCCCACTATAGAACATTTAAGTGTTCTAACAAGACACGTACTTGAGGAGTTTTGAATTCTGAAAAAATTCTTCTTCATATTCTCTTATAGCTTCAATGCTTTCAGAGCTGTTTCCTAGGGAAAGATGGTAACCAAATTTTCACCAAGAAAATGACTCTTTACTATTTGAAAACAGTAAAAACTAAAATTAAATTATAATAATCCATCTTTGCATACCTTTTCCTGTTACAACAGCGAAATAGCCTAGAGCTTTCATTGGGAAGAGCTTTCCTTCAATTATCTGTTGAATCTATTTAAATAAACGGGAAAAAGAAATGTGAAACATAGACTTACATAATCTTTAAAAGCATATTATGTAATTCAGAAAGTAAAAATAATTTAAAATGCTATAAATACATATATATGCTTATCAAAATACATATTCTGTACTAAAGCATTTAAATGCATTTCAGTTATTTGAAGGAAAATATTTGACTCATGAAATGTCTTAAGATATATATACATATATGAGTCAGATCTTGATTTGCATTCTTTTATTCCTGCTCTGACATTTACTAGCTATAGAAACTAAAGGAGTTCATCTTTTTTAAAAGGTTGTTGAAATTACAAAAATAATCTGAGATGTCTTTTTTTTTTAACATTTAGAACCATTAGTTCAACTCTTTTAAGAACAAATATCCTTTCCTGAGGATAATTAAAACTAGACCCTATACCAGAAAAATGACCAGTTACAAAGATCTAGTACACTCAATGTAAGAGTTTCTACCCCTGACATTCATTAGGATTAATATGAGGACAAGAATACTTCCTCCAGGAAAAGTTACAACTTAGGCTAATGCTGAATATTTGACAGAGAAAGAACTGAAATAAACTTCAATTGTATTTCAAGTGAAATTCAAAGTGACTATTCTGGAGAAAAAAAATAAAAGGAATGGAGAGAAATGCAGGTCACAGAAATTTATTTCTATTTTCCTTCTTCCCCTTTTCACATCAGTACCTATACTGCCAAAGAAGGCGTTACTCTTAAAACAGTCAAGGGTGAAGTCAGGGAGGCGGTGAAGAAGAGTTAACATAGCAGGCTTGAGACTATCCTGAAAAAGGTTTGCATGCCTTTGCCTGCCTGGCACAAGGGAACTTCAATATAAATAATCCCCTACACAGACATAAAACTCAAACTAGATGACTGTGGCTCAGTGAGCAAGTAATGTGGCTCGTGCTGACCAATGCCTTTCTGGGACTCTGGGATTTTGGTACGGGAAGATACCTACCTAACCAACAGCTTTGTTTTGTTTTGTTTGAGGTAGGGGCTCACTCTAGCCCAGGCTGACTTGGAACTCACTCTGTAGTCCCAGGCTAGCCTTGAACTCACAACAATCCTCCTATTCAATCCTCCTATCACTGCCTCCCGAGTGTTGGGTTTAAAGGCATGTGCCGCCATACCCAGCCTGGGCCAAAATTTGATTAAAATCTCTAATGAGCAACTTGCTAACAGAGGGATGAAGTGTCTCCCTTTTGACTCTTCGGGAGAAGATGTCCAGAAACCTGACCTGCCTCTTGACTTCACCCCAGGCATCTTTTCCTGTTTGAATTTTGGTTGAGTCAGACTATGTTGTGGGTCCTATGAGTCCTTCTGGAGAGTCACTAGGGCTGGTCTGCCTGAGAGACCTTTGACACAGATGTCCAGGCCCACAAAGTTCAAGTTGGGAAAGACAGACAAAGACGCAACAGCAGCGGAGAAGGCACTTGAAGTTGTTGTCTTTATTCGTAAAGATGACAGTCACCATGAATATAACACTACTGACCAAAGCATTTTGTATAACTTATTTAACTGATGTTTCATCACAGCCTAGGAGAGTGTACTGTTAATATCATTTCCACTAGATATGGAAGCCTAAAGCACTGAAAAGCTGAACACCTTAGCCAGCATCATATAGCTAACAAATGGTAGTGCCAAGATTTAAAACTAAGAAACCTGGCTGCAAACTCTTCTCATCACCACCTTGTACTTCATAGTTTAGCAGATAGCATGTCTTTAGTTAGACTTGCACCCAAATAAGGCTTATACACAAGGACACCTTGAAATAAAACTCTCCTTGTTAGAGGAGGAGGAAAAAAGAAAGCTGTTATAATAGATAACAGAACAGTAATTCTGAAAAGTAATTTCTCTAATGGACCCTGAATACTTTGCACAGAATTTCAGAAATGAAAATGACCTTAGATTTAATATAGGCACACAGACTAATGGGTTGAGTTCAGGACTAACAAGATTCAGGAAAGGACTAGGTTTGCCCATCCAGTCGTTGATGACAGAGCATGGATAAGAATTCTAGGGACTGATTGTCCCAAATTCAATGCTTTTCCTACTATGAAAATCTTAACTATGGTTGTGATGAATTAGGGAAAGAAATATTTATCTGAAGAAAAACGGTATACAGGGTCCAAAATGAATGCACACAGTAATTTATAGGTACAAAGCTAGGAAGTCAGGGAGAGAAAGAGAGAGAGAGAGAAAGAAGGAGAAAGAGAGATTGAGTGAGCAAATATGTAATGGCTATGCCAGAATATGTAATTATTTAAATTAAAACATTAGCAATTTAAGTATTTTAGGAATAAATGAAGTATGATATATCCTAAAATTATGCTTAACTTACAACCTTCTAAAAATTTCTACTACTTTCTGATAAGTATTTCACAAGATTTCTTTCATTCTTTTATTTTCTTTTTAAGTAACCCTTCTCATAGCTGGAGCTTGTTCAAACTAAAAAGTTCTTACAATCAAGAACTTGTCCTCACCCTGCTTGGACTAGCTACATTTTTCTCCGCCAGGTCTACTTTGGTCAAAACAAATATGGTCCTTCTTCCATGAGGGTCCATCTGACTAACCAAATCTGTAACAATACTGCGCTCAGCATCCACAGACCCGTCTGAAAAAGAATTAAAAAATGTCAGCATAATAATTACAAAGTAGACTACAAAGACTTATCACAGGTTGTATACATGATGATGTCTACATTAGAGCAAAACATTTTCTTAGCATATTTGCCTTATGAAAGGAAATTGTAGACAATAAAAACTTCAATGATGCCCAAAGTGAAAATTGTAAAACCTCAAATTCAGTTCTCTTTACTAAGAACAAGAGAGACTGTAAAAACACAAGTGTCTTGTATGTTTATACGATACACATCAGAACAAAGCTTGAACTGCTAAGGAAAGTATAGTGTTCTCTACAAGCTTCTGTTGTAACTTACCTTGAATACACAGTATGATGGCGTTGGGGTTCTGCATGTAAGCTTTGCTGATGCTGAAAATTGTTTCCTTTGTGTCAGGAGCCATGCCTGATGTCACAGTCTTGAAGAAAAAGGTTAGAAATGTCATTAGAAATGTCTTCTGTGATAGGAATGAAATCACATTGATGTTCGGAGTTTGTGTCTACGTACATTAATCACTCCTGGCAAGTCCACGAGCACCATCCTCTGCAGCCCAGGGCCTTTTACATTTAAGGATATGGTCTATTTAGGAAGACAAAAATACATCTAATTTGAGGGGTGAAATTGCTAAGAAGAGTTTTGGTGATATTCTGAAAATTCTGTAGCTTATCTATTCAGACATGTCATTCAGAAAAAAGAAAGTGAGTTTTCATTTGATCTCAAAGTAACTATTCTGGAAAACTACCTGCAGCATGACAAGTTATTTTAAAAAATCAAGGGGCTCGGGAAATAGACCAGTCAGTAGAGTGCTTGCTGCAACAAGAGAACCTTAGTTCAGATCCCCATTTAAAGCTGGGCATGGTGTATGCACTTGCAATGCCAGCACTGCAGAGATGGAGACAGGAAGTTCTCTGGAACCTGCTGCTTAGCTAGTCTAGTCAAACTTGTGAGCTCCAGGATCAGTGAGACTGAAACAATAAGGTGGAGTACAATGGAGGAACCTTTGTCTTCTACACATTGCACATATACATATACATGTATCCACATATATGCCAGCATACACATACACACACACCACAATAAATCTATGCATCTTGGAATCTACACAAAAAAATCTAAGCAATCTAAACATTAGCATCAATACCATAATTTATTTAAAAGCATAAACATTGCATTTCCCTAAAACACTGTTGAAATGAATTGCAACCCTTACCTCAGGGCTAACAGTACAACCTTCTTTCACATTTTTCCTCATTCTGAGTTCAATTTCATGTCTTAATGCTGCAAGCTATTAGTGAACAAGACAAAAATCTTAGGAAAACTTTAATTTACAAACATTCCATTTAATTGTCTTATAAAAGGTTATAAAGAGTTTATAAAGTTGAACAAATATGAACCTGAGATAAATTTTACTCACATCTTCCTCTTTGGTAAGATCAAACTCCCGAGAACTATCTTTGAACAAGGCCACATGGTGAGGACCTTCACTCAGAGTCACCTGAAATTGACAGAAAAATGAGATATAATGCCATATTTACAATGAATATTAATGCCCATAGCACTTACATCTCTAGACAGGGCCAATGCACCATAAGAATCTGGATCCCTTCATACCACATCTAAGAGTGTCCCCTGGAGCTGGCAGCATGGCAGTTCTGTACTGGTCATCATGTGGAGTCACCCATGCTGTGACTTCCCAACAAGATTGGGGGGTATTTTATGTCTTTTATAACCTAAAATGCTGTTGACCCCCCTTCTTTCCTCAATCAATGTTACAGAAAGTATCAAGCCATCACTCTAACACTTGAAAAACTAAAAGACAATCCAGTAACTAACTGCAAAGATGAATTCAGGTAAAGGACAACTCATCAAATATGAGCTCGATGTGCAGATGACTAAATACAAAGCTGACTGCCTATGTCTCAGACTTCTAGGAGAAGTAAACATGACATAACCGAGCAATGTGGCAACCAAGGGGGTCACAGCAGAGTGCTGTGACTGGCTGTAAGGGAGTCAAGGAGAGGCATCTAGATGAGAACATTTTCATTGCAGACATTTCCAGTCAATAGTTCTGCAAGAACTCATAAACCTCATATTCCTTAAGATTTGTTATAAAATTTCAAGCTTCCATACATTTTTACTTTAAAAATACAACTCCTTCCACTGAGATTAGCTAGGGAAGCTATATAAAACACAAAAAAACAGTGCCTGCAAGCAGCCACAGCAGCTTGGATTAGAGCCTAAGATCCCAGGATCCCAAAGGACATATAAAGGATTTTCCTGCAGCTATTTTCATCAGAACACTGGCTGATCTCTGGGATAAAACAAGAAGCCCAAGAAACAAGCTTAATATTGAAGAGTGATTTCATTAGGTACCAAAATCTCAGAGAAAAAGGAATTCTAGAAATGTTCCTTGAAAAACTAAACCCTACACCTCCAGGGCATGTACATGTTAAGGACTCAAGCAGAAAACTCAAGCTAAAGAGGCTGAAATGCTAGGTCAAGATTTTGTCAATTTCACTGTTCTGAGGTGAGAAAAATAAGGTGTCAAGATTCATCAAGGGAGCGGAGTCTCTCTATACCACAGAAGACTAATGACCAGCTGAAGGAGATATCCTTGTCTGTTTCAAGGAAACCTGCCCATATTCTACCTGCCTGCCAGAACAAAGACTTCCCTGAAGTACAATGAAGGGTGCTGTAACATGAAAGGTAGGTTCCCAGTGCTTTTACAATTGACTACTGAGCATGCCCCATGGGCTCACTTCACTCCACCACTATTCTGGTCACACTTCTTGGTGAGCTCCACTTTCCAATCCTCTAATCACCTTATTATATCTACCCTAAATGTAAAAGAAAAACAACAGAAAACGCAACACAAAATCACTTTAAATTTATGCCCCCAGAGTTAAGGGGGACTTCAGCCCAGCTTCCCAATCTTCACATTACTGTACTTCATCAGTTCCTTTCTCTAGAGTCACCACACTCTCTTAAGAAAGACTTTCTTTAATCCCTGTCCTTTCTCTTCACTCAACGTCTGATAAACTGGCTTCTTCTGTCACTAAGAAAGCAGAAGCAAACAGCAAACCTCCACATATACCACTGGTTGCCTTCACTGATACTCAACTACCGTTCTGCAGTCTTGTGTTCATCTCTCTGCAGCACTGCTCCTCAGTGCTGCTTTAGCTCACGCCAGGTTCCCAGCATGCTTCCACCTCTCCTCCCATCACACTGGCTGACCCTCACATGCTACCTAGTTGTTCCCTCTTCCAGGACTCTGACAGCAGATCCTGTGTCTCCTCTAGCTCTACTCTTTCCTTTGCACTCTGCCCCAGTAAGATCATGGTTTATAATACAATCTTGAAACATTTCATTTGGACTCTGAAATTATGTCTACATTCTAGACCTCTCCCCAAATCGTATGTCCAATTACACATTAGCTATCATATCAGCATGTATATACCAGCAACTATATATTAGCTATCCTATCACCAAGTTCAAAACTCAACTCCTGATCATCTTTCCAAAATTGGATCCATTTAAGATTTCTCTATGCAAATGATATCCTTTAATCTATCCAGGCCAAAACCCATATCCTTGATTACTGGCACATGCTCCTTGTCTCCTTAATCTGGCAAGAAATAGTATTGATTCTATTAAAAAAAATAACTATCCTCACTGCTACTTCCTGAGTCAGGTGCCATCTACTTCAACAGCCTCCCCACCTGCTCTCCAGGGTCCTGTTTATCTTGCCAACATCTACTTTCCACCCAGCAGCCAAAGTGCTTTAAAAGGAAATGGTACTTAATATATGTTCAGGATATAAATACCTTTACAATCGTCCCTTGACTCAACATGCTTCAATTGCTACTGCCCAGTTTCTCTGTTCTCTCTCGTATCTACATTTGTGGATTCTGTTTCTAGCATTCTCATTTTCTTCCTCAGTCTCTTTGTGTGTTGTATGCAGCCCACCACTCTCCCCTAACTCACTCTCAGCTCCTGACATGGTCTCCTGGCTGAGCTGCATATTGATTTCTGCAATGGGAGTGGCTCCAAATGCTGTAGAAGAACTCTCCTTTGACTAGGAGTCTTTATTCTAACACAGTGGACAGAGCTCACTGAAGTGGCCTCTTTTCCTACCTTTACTGGAGACCGTGTCATCATCTCCCCAGATCCTCGTGGGAATATTCGTGCTTGGGCAATCATTTCCAACACACTCGTTTTTCCAGCGCTCTGATCTCCAACCACAACAACCTTACCACAAACAAATAATTGATTTATATTTCAATGCAAATGAATTTGGAATAACACTATGCATGTTTTAGTTTTCCAAGAGAGCCATAGTTAAAGATACAATTTATGAAAAAGTACATGTAGGTGTATTGAAAATATACTTAGTAAAACATCAACTGGATACATTACTTAGAGCCAAATATTTTTAAAGACATGTGCTAAAATAGTTATTTCTGGGTTAGGCATGTAGCTCAGTGGTAAAATGTCTGTCTAAAATAGTTACTTCTCAAACCAGATCACTAACTTTCCATGAATCTTTTCTATAGCTTGTTTATATTTTACAAACACATTATGGATTCAACTACATAAAACTTCATTCATATGCTTACTTTGCTGTTCAGTATTTTGATTATAAATATAACAAATTTATAATGCTAAATAGCTGATTTTTTTTCAAAACACATAAATACAGGTAACATATAAAGTACTTATATTTACTTATTTGGACAAAAAAACAAGGAGCTGACCAATACTCAGTGCTCAAGATATCTCCAGAACACAGGAATTACAATTACAGAGGTACAGTACTTGCCTAGCATGTATGAGGCCCTGGCTGCCTAATTTCTGGCTAACCAGCAAGCTCACTATTAGTTTTTCACTTACACGTGGCAGATGATCTTGAGTATTATAACTGGCATCATAATCAGACAGAACATCAAGAACTTCAGAATACATATCAATCAGAGATTTCTGTAAAATTTTTCAAAATCAATAAACAGTAAAAAACATCAAGAAAAAAAAAGACTACAGATGTGTCAAGAGAAAGAAGTTGAGAAATTCAAATTGACATTGCCTTTGTCAATAGCATAATTTCATAGAAAAAGCAGTACAGAATAAAATTCCGTATCCTCTTCCGCTTACTTCATTTAAAGATACACTGATTTAGGAGCTGGGGACAAGGCTCATCAATCAAGTAAGGAGCTGAGTTCAGAATCACAGCACACATATAAAGGCTCGGTGTGGCAGTGAATTCCTGTGATTCCAGTGCTGGGAGGCAGACATAAGGAATCAATTCCCACCAAGTGTAACAGAATAGGAGAAACCCTGGCTCGAAAATTAAAGTGAACAGCAATTATGGAACACCTCTAGCTTTCACATACATCATGTGCATTCACATATGCTCACACATAAACAAACATACACATATGTAAAAATATACCAATTTAATAAAGCTCATTAATTTAGGATTTACTTATCTTCTAATAAGATTGTAAAAGAGAACAGTCATTAATATTGATGAACCAATATTAAACACCAACAGAGTAGACCACTAACACTGAAAACAGCTAAATAAGTGGTCAGGATCAGTTGCCAAGTCCTGAGTATGTATGAGTAACAGTGAGAGAAGGAAGGGGAGAAAGTGCATGAAGCAAGGGTCTGAGGGTACAATCAGAAATGAAGACAGTGGCTAAGTGTGATCTGATGACGAGGCAGGGAAGAGTGTGCAAATGTGAGGCCCAGATGCTTGGATCACTTGTCTTTGTAGACCAGGATTGAGCAGGGCACATTGCACATAACAAGCTTCAAGGAGAATACCTGCTGGACACACAAACACGTAGGCCTGGGAATAAAAGGGAACAACCAAGCTGATAAAAAACCCCTGATATTTCATAATTATCAGTTTAATGCCAAGTAGAAGTGGGAAGACTATCAGAGCTTAAGTTTCCTTTTGTCTCTCAATACCTAGAAGTAACTAAATGGCAAGCAACTGCGAACACATTTACCTAAAAATTAACAAAATAAGTTAATTACTATTGCATTTTATGAGATAAAACACCATTTTGGAGGAAACTCTCATTTCCTACCACTGGGACATGACTTTTCTTAACTTCCAAGTGTCACTTGTAAATACAGTCTTGTGTTATTGGTTTGTGTGGTCACAATGTAGAGTTAGCTGCTAATGCAGGTTATTAAGCAAGAAAGATCTATTGGGATCGTCAATAAAGAATGTATATATCATGACTTATTACAGCTTTGCTATACTGTAATAACTAGTGTATATTTACTCTGAGAGCCTGTTTACAGGATGAATGCTAAAATAATCACTTCAGTATCTATAGCTTGGGCTGGTGAGTGGAGGATAGCATGACTTAATTTATCAACACTGGTAATTGTCAACACATTAATGATAACAATATTAAAATAATTATTTTTGTAAAAATTTCTTCAAATGTATAAGAAACCTCCCCTTGGAAGACAAATGTTAATTATCTTAAACTGAAGAATGTGGCCTTATCACTTCCCAGAAATACAAGCGAGGCAATGGTGACATTTTATTTAAGTGTTCATTAAACTAGTAATTATAATTTTATAGATACAGAAATTAAATCTAAAGTAGGTATTTCATAAAATAGTCACAAAAACTTCCTCTTAAAAATTAAAGATTCAAAAAAAGATTTACAGGAATAATTTAAAATGAATCTTTAGAGGTCACAGTTTTTGAAATGTTGACATAAGGCTAGAAACATAAAAATAGTAGAACACTTTATGGTTTCTTAACACTTTATGGTTTCTTAAAAACCTGTATCGGTGAACATACACTGTTGCCCAAGTTATAAGAATTAACAAGTGAAGATCAAATTCCAGTACCTTAAGTTTTCTATGATGGATGCCTTTGTCATCTTTCTGCAACACTAATTTTCTCAGTTCTTTGTTTTCTTTTTCTAAACGTTCCAAGATTCGCTGATACTTTAACTACAACAGAAGAGTACACAAAACTATGTAAGAAAAAGGTAGCTTAACAATTTATTAAGTCTAATTAAAATCTCTCCAAATTACAAAATTATACTACTTACGATTTACACTAAAAAGATCCTACGGCAATGTTGAGGAAATATGGTTACCTTATGCAAAGTGATCTTCTGAGAACAACGTAAATAACAGAAAATCATGGTTGCGTTCTCAAAGGATGATCAATGTAGGTCAAATTGAAGAAAAACACACAAACTATATAGTATAAGACAGTAGAACTAGACAGATTGTATGCTAAACATATTTTATATAACATTAATATCCAGTAATAATATGGTAAAATTCTGGTGTAGCTGATGTTTACTGTAAGTCACTGGTCACACATAGCTACTGATGACTTGAAATGCGGCTGGTTTATAGCAAGACATGCTATAAATATGCTTTATTAATATCTATTATATGATGATATGTTGAAAGGATAACTAATTTGGGACATGCTGGCTTAAATATATTAATTAAAATCAATTCCACCATTCTTTTTTAATGTAAAAATTAAAAATTTCATATATAGCCTGCTCTTTCTTTGTACTATCACTGATGTAAATATAGATAAGCCCACGGTTTATTCTATTATCTATTCTCTAAACAGTGTATCAATGCCCAGTGGCTATGTACAAGTGCAGGGTGACCTACACTGGCTTACTTCCTTGTAAATATAGTATCTATTTGGTGTGGGAGGGAGGGCTGTATTTTCTCTCTTTGGTAAAAGTACCAACTGTGTAGCCACCTTGCAGGGAAGTGCTACTGGGCTGTCCTCCAAAGCCACAGAAGAAATACTTTTTAAATTTAGGATGTATCACAATTATTTTGAGGGCTTTGAAAATAAAGATTCTGTCTGGACATGATGGTGTGCGTGCCTATATCCTAGCACGCAGGAGGTATGGTGTGCCTGCCTGTAACCCAGCATGCAGGAGGAATGGTGTGCTTGTTTATAACCCAGCATCCAGGAGGTATGGTGTGCCTGCCTATAACCCAGCATCCAGGAGGTATGGTGTGCCTGCCTATAACCCAGCATCCAGGAGGTATGGTGTGCCTGCCTATAACCTCAGCATTCAGGAAGGAATGGTGTGCTTGCCTAGAACCCCAGCTTGCAGGAGGAATGGTGTGCCTGCCTAGAACCCCAGCATTCAGGAGGAATGGTGTGCTTGCCTAGAACCCCAGCATGCAGGAGGCTGAGGCAGGAGGATTTTGAATTCCAGACCTGGTCCACAGTGAGACCTTGTCTCAAAAATCAACACCATATAAAAAATAAAGAAGAATAAGCCTCCCCTCAAAGATTACAGGGGCTAATGGGGAGCCAAGGTACAGCTCCCTCACCTGGCCTTGCCTAGGGTCAGGGGTTTCAAGTGTGCAAGGCACGATAACTACTTCTAGTACCCGAAATACCTTTAGGAAAATATTTTAGGTTTGGTTTCAGGTTCAGAGAATCAAATAAAAACAGTTTCTGAAGTTTATTAGAACTATGTTAGACTTGGCTCAAATTTTTTTTACGTGGTATACCAATTAAAGGAAATGGCCTATCAAAGTGAAAATAAACATCAAGTTGCATAAAGACAAACCACTATAACCTTTTCTTAATAGCGGTTTATCTTTAAAATTAGAAGGACCAGGCTTCCACACATATACGGGCTAACTCAGTATTTATCTAGTTCTTTTTTATTTCTCAGCTCTTGTGTCTATTGATAATAAGGGTCTATCACTATCCATTCTAAAGTTTACCTTGGTGAAAAATTAACTTTCCACATCAGCATAATTACATTAGATTATAATAAGAAAAGTCTCTGGGGTTAGGGGTGTAGTTTAATGGCAAAGTGGTTGCCTAGCACGTGCAATGCACTGGCCTCAATCCCTAGCATGTCAGCCAGAAAACAAACTAGATTTTTCTTACTCATTAGAATTACCTGAGTATGCAGAAGTTCTTCTTGAAGCTGGTCAATTTTTTCTTTGTCTGACACCTAAATATTTAAAATAAACTTATTTCAGTTAAGTATAATTAGGTTTATATAGAATGTACAATAAATTAAGATTTTAGAGAAGTACTAACTGTTGAAAACTACTGGACTTATATCCATATTTAATCACAGAAAATTTTAAATCAAGTGATTATTTAAGAAACTAGTTAATCAAAATCATACGTTATCAAATAAGGAGTCACTTTCCTGTTGCCAGTCTAGCTGTCTGTCATAAAAGGCTTATTTAAAAAAATCAGAGAAGACCATTTGGTTCCTATCTTTGTAAGATGGTGCTTTGTTAAAGCGCAAGGACTTATTTGAAGCAATGAAGCACTGCCACGCCCCCAGAAATCTGTTTTGGGAAATCAGATACTTGCTACTGTGCACAGCTATTAGGCACACTATGTCTTTTAAGTAAAGTGTCTCCATGCCTACACTTTCAGTAGGGAGAGCAGAATAAATGTACAAGACAACTTGCATCTTCAGTGTTAATTGGAGCTTGTATTTAAATTCAATTACAACACAAGGTCAGTTAACTTCTAACATATAAATGTATCTGTAGAAATGAAACCAATTAAGCAACTGAAACTTGCATAAAATTAAAAAAATTAAATTCACATGTATTGTGTAAACTACTTCAAATTGTTATTAACAGTTCTAAGACACACATTTTAAAAAGCAAAGAGTTTTACTGTATAACAGGTTTTCAAGTAGTCACAATACAATTCTCAGCACAAAGCACAATGACATGTTATGATAAAAAATGTCAATTGAGCTGGGTGTGGTAGTGCACGCCTTCAATCCCAGCACTCAGGAGGCTGAGGTAGGAGGATATCCGTGAGTTTGAGGCCAGTCTGGGACTACAGAGAGAGGTTAGCCTGGGCTAGAGTAAGACCCTACTTTGAAAAAATCTAAATAAACAAAAAAGTCACGACAAATCTACATCACTGTGCACTGACTTTTGATAAGATACAGAAGTTCTGTCCTAAAACCTCAAAAGTAATTGTCTGAATTCTGTAATTCAAAAATTGTATGTATGAGCTGGGCGGGGTGGCGCATGCCTTTAATCCCAGCACTCGGGAGGCAGAGGTAGGAGGATTGCCGTGAGTTTGAGGCCATCCTGAAACTACAGAGTGAATTCCAGGTCAGCCTGGACTAGAGCGAGACCCTACCTCGAAAAACCAAAAAGAAAAAAAATTGCATGTATGAATTTATTTCATAGGAGAAAAATCAAGTGAAATTCATATTCTTTTACATTTATATTTTTATATGTCTTCATTCATTGGCTAACCAATCAAGTCATGGCAACAACAGACATAAAAACTTTTAAAATGACATTGAGTTAGACAATAAATCTTGTCCAAGCTATGATATTTTACTTTGTGATTTTAATTCCTATTTCCAAATATTTTTTCAAATTTTCCCATTTTTATCTAAATAGACGCTTATTAGAAATGGTTGTTAGATCCCTCCCCCTTAAGTCTATCACTGAAAAGTTCTCAACACCATTTGGTATGACATAAAAAGATAGTATTATGCAAACGTTGTTTTTTTATGGCAAGCAGGGACTTGCTGATGCAATTTTTTTTGTCTTGACTATGTGTATTTGTATAGATTGGACAAGAATCATTAAGTCTTAAACTGTGAAGAGCCAGGAAAGTTGAGGATCCCACAACTCGAAGAACAAAATCTGAAAGGCCAATGAAGAAATAAATCACTCCATATTATGATCACATGGCATGCTTCCATTCTGGAAGAGTATGATCATAAAAATATATTATGCAGATTAAATTCCCAATTCACTTCAAAAGGTACTCTGATTTACTTTGTTTCATTAGATATTCTTCCAACTGAAGCTAATTACTATAAAATATGTAAGTGCCATTAGTTTCAACTGTTTTAGTTTTAAATGTGAATTTAGTGATTTTATGTAGTATGTCCTAAGTTACTATAAAAATTCCAGTATTATTTAAAATTTGGGGTGATAATAAAGAAACTAATATAAATTAAAAAGTTAACGTGTTTATTATAAGCCAAAGCCAGTAAAAGATTGAGCTAGTAGTTGGTAAAATTAACATAAGTTAAAATGATATAAATTATTAGAAGATTACAAATACAATCTTGATTATAATATGATTGTTTAGTTACCACAAGAAGTAGTATTTTTATAAAATTGAATCTCATTAGTTCTGGAAAAATTGTGAGAGTAACTCATAGTTTAAAGGCATACTTTCTACCTGCTTAGTTTAATGGACTATCAAAACCAAAATTCTATTAAAAGACAGGTGGTGGTGGAATTAAAAATGAGCTCTAATTTTGTTCCTTGGATATAAGATCAATTTTTTTTAGGTCTGTAAGACAAGATTAAAGAAGATGCTTTTACGTGTTTTCTTAACGTACTACGGTATGAGGTATTTCTAATCTATTTTATTTTTAGCTACCAACTTGGGTACAATTTGTTTTGATGGCTTTATTGGTAAAACTAAGCTGCTTACAGTAAATTCAAGTCATACTGTTTAATATATATATTTTTCACTATGAAATTAATTGTAAACTCACTCTGACAGAAATGAAATCAAAGGTCTTAAAACATGAGATTTTCTACAATTACAGGGCTGTGAAACTGACAGACAAAAAGTGGAATCTTCTGCAGAAACAAGCTAACACTGAAAGAAAAATTCTTACTAACTCCTCACAGAACCATGCCTCATTTTTAAGTATTTCTTCCTAGTAAGCCTGGCCATTCTAAAATACTGAAGTACACTATAGAAGAGTCTTTAAACTTTATATATATGCATGCACATTCATAGGAGGTAAAACTTTATATGTATGCACACCCATTCATAAGAGGTATCAATGACAATTTCTGCCTCGGCTTGAGCTCTTGTGCTCAGAAAATACAGGCACCATTTTTGAGCTGTTTCTAACAAAAAATTTCAAAAATGAGGACTTCATTGTATTTTTAAGAAGGCAAAGGAGGAATAATGATCTAAGACAACTAAAAGTACCTGTGGTTTGTTTTGGGCCTCAAGTAAGCCTCAAATGTCGCAATGACAAAAACATCATGAATAAGGATTTTGATCTTGACAGGGAAGAGCTGAACCATGATCTGTGTACTGCTGCGGGGAGGAGGGGGAGACAGGGTAAGGAATGGGTCTTCTGGGATACTAAGAATGGCTTCCTTATAGAAGAAGCCCTATGTGGCACTCCACTAAGTGTGCCTTAATAAAACAGATGGAGGCAAAGTCCTGTCATTCTCCAAAGGAAATAACCCACTAAAAAGGAGTAAGAATGATATCTCTAAACCTGAAGAAAGACCAGTAAAGCGACCCAATCTGAATGTTACTGGTTGATAATATAAAAAAATGAATCACATGTATATAATAATATCCTCTCAGTTGTGATTCAAAAGCATCTTGAATTGTATTTAAAATGGCACATAGATGGGACTCACTTCAATTATATTATGAAAAAAACATTCTAAGTAGCACTGTATTAATATTCCCAAATATATAGTAGTACTTTCCTCTTCCTGTTACAAAATTAAGGAACAGATGGCTCAGTGTAGGCATCCAATTTCTTAGAATACTTAATGGCATAATCATAATACAGAGAAAAGAGACCGTTTAAGTCTTTTCTCAGCTACTCTAACCACACACATAAAGAAACCCATTTTCTTTTTTCTACCAATGGTATTCACTTACTTAAAACTGAACAAAAACAACTGTTGGATCCACAGCCATGGAATTGAGAAAAGCCAGGAAGTGACAATGAAGACACAGGATTATGATGAGCACTCTGAAGCATTAGCCACCACCAAGTACGTTAGCCAGCAGAATCATGGCACTAAATCTGTACCCATGATACAGATTTAGACAGCAAAACCTCCATGAGGTTAACTTATGACTTCCTCTTTCTTCCCTGAATAAAGTTTATATATAACATTATAACTTTTTCTGAGCTAATAAAGGTGAGATAATTAGCTCATTTTAAGACCTAAGTATAGCTGTGATTACTAAACTTGCCTCACTTTTATCTATGTTTAAAATACAAACTAGGAATCTATACTGTGGGATTTTGACCTGTCACAAACATATTTTTAAAGGACCTCGACTGCACTAATAACCAATTACCTGGGTGATTCAGTAACTAGACCACATAAGGATTCATAATGTAATTCTAAACATCAAACTGTGATCTTCAGTACCTAAATTCCTATTCTTGAGCTTCTATTTTAGGTTGTCTGCATCACCCATTTCAGGGACATGATATATGTATTCCAGGGGCTATCATGCAATTTTTTTTCTATTTACTTTGCTAAAAATAATTTCTCATAATTAGAGTCTGTGAATGGATTAAGGAGACATGATCTTGGCAGAAATGGCTGATTAGTATACCACATCAGAAGCCCCCTTAAACCATCCATCACCTTGCGCTTCTGTTGGGCATAGCTCGTGCTATACTGGCCAGCAGCTCTGCGTGCTTCCTCTTCATGCTCTTGAATTTGCTGTTGTAAGAGAACGAGCTCACCAAGCAGACCCTGCCATGAATTTACAATGAGGAGAAGAGGAAAATCGGGGAGGAGAACAATGTTAAACCAAAGGGCACAACAGAGGAACAGATGTAAGACAGGGAGGAATGGAGAGCTTAAACAAAAATGGAAACTCATGCATCTATGGAGCTGCCACACAGCTGGGCTCTGGACTGCATCTCTATTTTCCTCTCAGTCACATAAGCTAGCTCAGAAAATAAAACAGCACTGTTTAAAGAGTGAAAAGTAAAGTGCAATAACAGCTGCTAAGCAAAAGGAGCCAGATAAGTAATTTCAACCACAGTAAAACCTAGACCACTGGAATGCTTGGAAAAAACCTTACCTCTTACTTGCCAATATGTGCTAGTGCACTAAAGCATGCTGCTGACTAGAACCACGGGTAAGGGTGGACACTCATTTTTAACAGTACTGATCTTACAGGTTTCAATAATTTATTCTTATTGGACTGATAGGAAGACAACAGCCTATTTATCTATGAAATAATTATTCCTAAATATTTTTCCTTGAAATGATTTCTTCAATTACAAATTTCTCTCAAAACTTTAACACCAAGTTAATCAAGGTTTTACGTCAATTCATTCCTCTATGTGCCTTTGTACACAAATGTTATATTAAAACTTAGGGTTCTTTTTACATATAAATAATATTTTAGGTTCTATTTTGATTTTATGTAACATTAAATAACAAATTGGAGTCAATTTTCACTTTTTGTGAGCTGTTTTGATATTAAATTGAAATAGCTTCTAAAAACATAACTGAGTACATATCAATTACTAAGAAAAAGTATTATAATATAAGCACAGACAGTACTATGAAAATTTTAAAATAAAGCAAAAAGTAGTTTATGCCTCTATACCTAAAGTAGTTTATGCCTCTATACCTTTTCCATTTCTAAAATTAATTCTACTTAATTATAAAGTATTAAACTGGTATAATTTTATTATAATATTACAATAATTATATGTTTCACAATATTAAACTAAATGTCACTTTCTGTGGTATTTAAAATTGCTGGCATGTGACATAGTCAGCCTTGAGAAATGTGAAGGAAAGGACAACGATACAGAAAGAGTGTTTCTCAATTGGGAAGCTTTGCAAGGAAACGCTCCAATGAATGCAGTAACTCATTTGTAGGAGGACAGTGTGCTGGAAGAACGGGGCTCGCTTCTTCACCAAGTCCTAACAATAAAGCAAGGAGGGCCATTAATAAGTGAAACCACCTAATATAGGGGAGTGAAACAGCTTCAGTTTTCTAAAGTGACTGTCAAAGATATTGTTTTATATCAAAAAGTTTGTAAATAAAAATGTTAGTCAACATGACATTCAAGGTTTAATTTGTAGGCTTATTTAATTTACCTTGTAGACCCCAAAGGCTTATATAAATAAACATGAAGGTCTTCAGAAAATAAATACAGGTTCCAGTTATAATAAAACAGCTTGAACTATAGAAAATTGATATAATTCTGAGGATTTTGCTATACTGGGTTATGACTGTCAACAGCTCGACTATGAACAATATGATTTAGGGCACATGAAAGGAGGAACCTAGATGATTTTTCTCTTATAACAAATGAATTTCAACAGTTGTTTCCAGATTTGATAGTATAAAAATACACTAATAAAAACTTGATGTTATCTTTAAAGACATATCTTTTAAATAAATCAGTTTCATGGTTAATGCCAAATTTATCAAAGACCATCATGACAACTATTTTCATAATCATATTTTCTCATTTTTATGTATTTCTTTTCATTAAACAGAACAAAAAGGTATCTGAAATTTTTATCCACCTGCTCATTCATCTTGACCATCACACTTCTAGTCTTCCAAGTGTTTAGGTTACCCAAATAACTCCCTTTCACGAAGGCTTTCTCTGCTAACTTCACAGTAGTATGCCTACTATACTTATATACCACTAGTTGCTTTAATTTATAAAACACCACAGAATTTTCACTAGTAGTTTAACTACCTTCCCTAAATCATTGCTTATATCTAAATACACTGTATAGGGGATGGAGAGATGGCTAAGTGGTTAAGGTGCTTGCCTGAAAAGTCTAACAGTCGGGTTTGATTCCCCAGTACTCATGTAAAGCCAGATGCACAAAGTGGCACATGCATCTGGAGTTCATTTGCAGCGGCTGGAGGCCCTGGCACACCCATTTCCATTCTCTCTCCTTGAAAATAAATAACTCGGGCGTGGTGGTGCACGCCTTTAATCCCAGCACTTGGGAGGCAGAGGTAGGAGGATTGCCTTGAGTTCAAGGCCACCCTGAGACTACCGAGTGAATTCCAGGTCGGCCTGGGCTAGATGGGCTAGAGTGAGACTCTACCTCGGAAAAAAAAAAAAAAAAAGAAAAGAAAAGAAATAACTAAATTTAAATACACTGTATAGGATATACTGTAACATCCATTAGGCTACAAGGAAACATCCTCTTTTTAGTGACACCTCACTTTCCTTCCAAGTCTGTTACTGAAGTACTTTTACGTGAAGGTAGGTGAAATTAACTGTTACTTCCTAAAAAAAAAAAGTAGGAAAAAAACAAAAATTAGACATAGAGAAAGCTATTTACACTGTGCTGTATAATTTAAGATCACCTTTTCCCAATTTTAAACATTAAATCTTACCCTAAACACCACAATATTAGTTACATAGATTCTAATTTAAGACCATGTAGACAGGAAGGGGATGAAATCTAAACATGTATAAAATACATCTTTCCCAAGCTTGAAAATTTTTTTTCTAAAGCAGCAGTATGAGTATATGAAAACACTATGTGTAAAACATAGTAACTTATAAATAATAAATTACTAAAATTAAACGATGTATTTGAGGGGCATAATATTGGGGTGAAATGGTCTAAGTAGGGTCAAAGGAGGGGATAGAGGAGAGCAGGGGATGGGAGGAAGGTTAAAATTTAAGATGTTATGAATCCTACTTCTTCTCTGGTTAATAATACATTTGTTAAAAGAGAGAGAGAGTTTGGGCAGAAGTATCCTGTGGAGGTAGATAATACTGTGCTCAGAAGCCATAGATTGTTATTAGAAAAATTTCAGTGCCAGGGGCAGGATACTTTCCAGGGAGGCATTGGCCAGAGAGGTTCCTGATGCTCCCCAAACACTGTAGGCTATTGCCAATGCTCTTGGTTGCCCACTAGAACTAGATGGTAAGATACTAATGCTGAAGACTCCACAGACATGATGCAGGTCACCAAGAAATCAAGCTGGAAGCTTCCTCCCTGTACATCAGCTGTCAGGATACAGAATCAGCCTGTTGTGTGAGAAAAGTTATCAATGGTGTTAACCAGTAGTGGACCCTGCAAGTTTTACGGCTGGTCAACCAAGCCAAATGTACCAACTGGTGCAATGGTGGCATGTCTGTTATGGGGGAAACCAACTGCTCTCTGACTGGACTTGAGGCCTGCTCCATGAAGGGAATTCCGTCCTGGTAATGAAAACCTAATCAAAAGCCTATTGCTGAGGAAGTCATAAGCCCTAGGGAAGAAATTACTGTTGTCTGGCTAAACTGACATATTATGCCCACCAAACAGTCCTATAAATACTTATTTTTATGCTCATATATTAATGCTACACTTTTGGTTGAGAAGCTTCTCTTTTAGATGGTGATGACCACTGAAGTGACTCAAAACTTACCAAAGTGCTGAGAAGTGACACTGGAGTGCTCAGCACTAAATGAGACATCTCTATCACACCCTCCAAGGCTCAGGGACCACTGCACAAGAGGTGGTGGACAGAAGAATGTAAGAGTCAAAAGAAAGGAGAACTGCTTACAATGATGTCGTCCAGACACAAAGTAGCCATGGAATTCATAGCCTCACAGTGGCTGATGCTACCTACCCAAGACCTGAATAATATGAGGGAAAAAAAATGATGACATCAAAATAGAAGAGACTTGTTGGAAAGAAGGGATTCAGTGGAGGGGGTGCTTGTGAGGGGAAAGGGAAGGTAGTGGGAGGGACTATGATCATGAAGTTGTCAACAAAATATTAAAATAAGATGACATACTTTAAATACATACTGGCCATACCACCTGGAAAAATTTCAGCCTCATATTTCATAATATTCAGAGTTTTAAAAAACTGCATTATTAAATAACTAAGAATCTAAATATCAACGGAAAATGCTGTGATAATCTAAAATTTAATAAGTGTGGTGGAAAAACATCTAAACTTGAAATATTATGCTGTAGTTTAAATGTCTGTTCCCACATTTTCACAGTGATACCTAACCTTCAGTGTGATAGTTTTGAGAAGTGGAGTCTTTGGGTGGTGATGAGGTCACAAGGGCTCTGGATTAAGACCTTTTGTCATAGGCCCATTTTGCCATGTTACACAGATAGCCCTCATCAGATACTAATCTGCTGGCACCCTGATCTTCCATTCCCCAATTCCAGAATTATGAGAAATAAACTTCTGTTGTTAATAACCTATCTACCTGGGGCATTTTTATTACAGTAGCTGGAACAAACAAGATAATTATAAGCCACTTACATGATAGTACACAAAAATATTGTTATTTTTAAAATGTATAGCAGAAGAGGTGCATATCTTGTTCTTTTTTGTATGTTTTGAGATGGGGTCTTGCTACATTGCCCAGGGAAGCCTCAAGCTCCTAGGTTCAAACAAGCCTCTTGCCTCAGATTCCTGAGTAGCTGGTACTATAGCACCAATTTGGCCACCAGACAGAACAAGGTTTGACACAAGCTGTGAATGTATTAGTGTTAATATGTTGTTAACATGTAATAATTCAAAGAAAATAATGATGGGCTTACAATACTTTCTTTGGCTGTCATTGGTCTCTTCCACTTAACAGGCACATACACTTATTTAGGATTTTACACAAGCCTCACAATAACCTTTCAAACAAAGTCCTTCACCAGCAGAGAAAACCAGGTAGTCAGAAAAGCTAAATAATTTGTCCAAGGTTTCACAGTTTAGAATCTACATCCTGCAACTGTGATTCCATAGTCTCCATCCATCCCTGATGACATGGTCGTTGACCAGCCTGCAGGTGAGAGAGCACAGTGAAAAGACTACAGCATAATGGCAGCACATCTAAATTACTGTATAGCGAGGGTTGGAAAGTTATAATGAGTAGGGATAGGGACACGATGGCTGAAACCTAAATAAAACATTTACTCGCTTGCCCTGTATGGCAATTTGCCAAACCATGCTTGGTGCAAGCAAAAGCGAAGTGAAGGTTTCTTTTTCCCTTGCAATTTAAAATATATCCCAACTATTACTTTGTGAACTTTGAATAAGTCTTCTGTTTGCTTATCTAAAAAGAACTATATCCCCTCCCCGGGCATTATATAATTCTGCTTAAAATACTTACAGTTAGCTGGAAAATTGGTTATGAAAAGGAAATAGGTCTTTCCACTTTGGATTACTTAATTTGAGCCAATCCAGAAATAGCATATTCTACTTTACTACTTGGATAACTTCTAAAAATATTTTAAAGACATGAACAAAACAGCTCTTATCAATAATCATCAGCATTAAAATTTCTACTAAAACTGTTCTAAATGATTGTCTGAACAGTGCAATATATCTACATAGACACATATTAAATAAAATTACTGATTGTTTCTTGAATGGATTAGTTAGTTTTTCTTATTAGGTAATACAGTGAAGGCTGCTTTAGCATTCCACCTCCCATGGACACATTTCCTACTTCTCTTCTGACCACTCACTTCCCATCTACTACATTGCAGTATACAAGTGGTGTGGACTCAGATTATCTAATTTAGAGCTGCCAGTTGTATTCCCCAAGAATTCATTAAGAATGCTGTGGTTTCTCAATGGTGCTGGCTGGGAGGATTTTATGTTGATCACTTACTACATTATTTCTTGAATAGGAAGAAATGTAAACCCTTATGTCCACAGCATTGCTTTCTTCCAACCTAGAGCCTAAAATCTTTATTTCATTTCTAGTTGCAGCATGGTGGCACAAACCTTTAATCCCAGCCCTGGGGAGGCAGAGGTAGGAAGATCACCATGAGTTCAAAGCCAGCTTGGGGATAGAGTGAGTTCCAGGGACCCGTGGGGCTGGAGGCCATGGGGTGCACGCCTTTAATCCCAGCACTTAAGAGGATTGCTGTGAGTTAGAGGCCAGCCTGGGACTATACAAGTGACTTCCAGGTCAGCCTGAGCTACCTTGAAAACCAAACCAAACAAAACAAAAAAACAAACAAAAAACAAACAGAGTGAGTTCCAGGTCATTCTTGGCTAGAGCGAGATCCTACTTCAAAATAAATAAATAAATAAATAAATAAATAAATAAATAAATAAATAAATGAATGAAAAACAACTATTTTGCAAGTATTACTACTTTAAAAAATAGATTTGCAGAAAAAATAAAAAAATTAAAAAGTAGATTTGCATTTAATTCTATATTTCTAGTAGAAGTCTAGCCAGGAAACCACTACCATACACCTGACTGCCATTAACCTTAAGCATGCCTGCTACAAACCGTCAACACTATTTTAAGACCACAGACCAACCCAATTAAAGGACAGATCTTCAAATTTTGTATCTGGATGATTTCAAAGAGGCAGCTGCTATGCTAAGGTCTCTACTTGCATGTTTACATTCAGTTTGTAGGAAAGGTTGTTAAAATCAGGTCAGCTTATGAGCATCTTGTCTATGCAGCACATTAGTCTCAAGCATCCCAGACAGCAGACAAACCTTAGAAACACATACTGTGCATCAGTAGAATTAAAAACTATTAGTAGGGGACAAACATACTTCCTTTGCATAGTAAATTTTCATATTAACATTTACCATAATTTGATTTAATACATAGTAAAAGAAGCATAATTATAACTCTAGATTTAACATTTACAAGAAGTCACTGAAAATATATGTGAGTCTTTAATGGGCAAAATAATCACCATAAATTTTAAAAAAAGGTTTAAAGGAAATTGTTCTTACAAGGGGCTATTTTATTTTCAAACAAGCATAGAAATCAATTATAAAATAAAGCAACAAATTTATTTTCATATTTAATGTACCAAATCAAATTCAGAAAGACACATTCTCTTGCTTTATCTATACTACAGACTTCAATCAATTAACATCCTGGCAGCATTTTTAGGGAATTGAGTCAAGGCCTGAAGTTCTCATTTAGCAGATCAATCCCAAGGGACATCAGAGAGGAAAGTAGATAGGCACACTGTCTCTGAATGATTCAAGGAAATCAAGCACTGCCACAAGGAGCCACACCTGTAACAAAGGCTCTTGGTCTGCTAGGCTAGTTCACCTCTGCTTGTTAAATTTACCTGCCTTGCAGGTCAGTGTCGTGCTTGGCTTGAAACAAGCTGGCCATGTTAGGTTAATTTCTAATCCTACTCCCAAGAGTGTTTCTTAGTTAAAAAAAGTACACTAAAAATATGCCAAAATAAAAGGCCAATAAACATTTTGAAATATGTTTTAGCTAACAGATGAAAGGTAAAAGAAAAAAAATCTTAAAAATATAATAAAAATTCACAGTATCATATAAAAAGTTCAAAGATGAAGGATAGGGAAAGAAATGGAAGTACACAGAAATTATTTCTTTTTCCTGTTCCTCAAATCAATATAAAATTATTTTCTACATTTTAAAGCTCAGAATAACTATATATTTGATATGAAAATATTCACAGTCTGTTTCTTCATAAATCTACCTATATATTTTTCAAGTAATTTATCTTATCGGTTCCAAATGAATGAAACATAAAAAAAACTAAGAAAAATACCAGATAAGCATATGATTACAAATGCAGAATAATGCACGTTATTCTACCTTGGCAGTTCTGCAATTTTCATATGCAATTTCCCTAAAACTTTAATATGGATTGGTTCACGTAGAGATGTTCTAATGGGCATGCCTTTCTTAACTTTGTACATTCTAAAATATAAAGAATTGATTCACTCCCTAATAACTTACTTCCTACTCTCTTTAACTGTTTTTTTTCTAGTGAAAGTAGGTCTCTAAAAGATGCTTCATGAACAAGTGGGTTCTGGTGTGAAATCCAGTATGCCCTGTACAATCTGGGTCCTCTTGTGGATGCACACCACGCATGAATGTATGCTGGTCCTGGGAAGTCCTGAGAAAGACTGCTTGAATTGTCTCCATCAGCTTTTCCCACACATTTACAACAAAACCCTTTTTGAATGACTATTTCACAGAACATATCTGAAGGAAACAGGCTTCTTTGTATTTCCAGAACTGCTGAATTATTATACATACTAAATAACCATGTATTGCTATATTATAATATATATTTACATTATATATCTGAAAGATACAGGCTTCTCTGATTATATTTCCAGAACATTCTCCATTTTACACTTAACAAGAAAACATTTTTATATTTTCTACTAATGTATTGCCATTTTCAAATCTTTCAGAAAGGTAAAAAAATTTAAAAATCTTTCTTTATACTATACTTACCTTCCTGTATTGCTTGTCACTTTCAGATCCACGATCTGTTGCTCTAAATGCTGTTTCTCCAGTTGACCCTTAAAGATAAATATATAATTCCTTAAATTCTTCAGTGACATCAAGAGCCTAAAGTAAATGCCATGTACATCTAATCATTAAAAAGAAAGTGGGGATGAGCTGGGGATGGAGCGCAGTGCAGTGCTTGCCTAGTAAGCATTGGACCTCCGCCACAGCAAAAAGAAAAACAAAACAAAGCCCCCAAAAGGCCAGAGGCCTGCCTATAGTCCCAGCACTGAGCACTCAGGAGGCTGAGGCAAGAGAATTAAAAGTTCTGCCTAGCCTGGCCTCAAAAGTTAGACCCTATCTCAAAATAAAAATAAAAATAAATTAGAACAATCCAGATTCAAAGCATCAATCTATTTATTTATTTATTGTTTTTCGAGGTGGGGTCTTGCTCTAGTCCAGGCTGACCTGGAATTTACTATGTAGTCTCAGGCTGGCCTTGAACTCACAGCAATCCTGCTACCTCTCCTCCCAAGTTCTGGGACTAAAGGCATGCATGCACCACCACACCTGGTTTTTTATTTTATGAACATTACTGGCAACCAATGTTAAAAAATTTTAAAGAAAATAACACATGTTTATTCTATTTAAAAATGTATAAATGATAACTGTGATAAAAATATTGTTTTACATAGGATACTTAAAAGTTTAACCAAATTCTACTGCCATCAGACCACACATGTAACACAAAAGCACATTAAAATGTCAACTATGACAGGGCAGATGAGACAAACTAAAATTACTTTTCATTTCAATTATCAAAAACAATTAGATTTTTAAAATATTTGGCTAAGTAAATTTTCTTTTATAGCTTTTAATCATATGCATTTAGACTTTTAGTTTTATCATAAAACAGTTCTCTTATGATTTCCATGGAATAGATAATGAGTTTGCCTAACATATCTCTGGGGCTTTAAAATTCAGCATAAGCAGGATTATAAATTTGGTCTGCAATTTTATTTGCGACTAGTTTATTAGAAGCATTTAAAAGGCACGTTAAGGTCAGCAAAAATGTCTGGTTACACACCTAACAAGAGTAGTAGGTCAGAAGCGTCTATGACTTCACTAACCAATTTGTGACCTGTGAAAAATCAGCAAAAGGGGAAATAAAAATGTAAAATTTAATAAGAACGAGCAAACAAAGGTGTCTGAGATCTCAGACTTATATCACAATAGGGCAACAATTGGGCAAATATGCCAGAATTAACCTTACAAATTGTATTTATTGTGGCCTATAACAATTAAATTTTGTTTTACAGCCATCATATTAGTTCTAACAAATTATGAAAAGCAAATACATAGGAAGTCTCATCTACTTGTCAAGAACAAGTAAAAACTTTCCCTAACTGACTAAATGCCAAGCATACATTTGTAATAAATTTTCACTTTATTGTGCTACAGATTAAAAACACCATGCAACAAAAACTTTGTGTTTATCCTTTGTTAAAAATTTTTTAGACAAATTTGCACGAAATGTTTTAATTTAAAAGACAGGAATAGATAAAACACATCTCTGTATTTTCCCTCTGTGGTCTTTAATCTTTAAATTGGAGCACAGATTTTACCTTACCTGTGGTAAAAAAGTCCTTTAACAAACTGAGGCTTTCAATAATCTTGTCCATATCTGGTGCTAACTTTGCAAGGTCTTCTGAATTTGGAAGGGCTTTTCTAATTTTCTCTATAGAAAATCAAAACACAAATTAGTTTTAATAGTATCAGAGTAGGAATATGTGTAAAATATAATCTTGGGGGTATAAAAGTATTAACTTTCTTAAACTTCTAGCTAACTGTATAACATGCCCCCTACTGTCAACAGTTCATAGATGAGAAACTGGGGCACACAGCCAGGAAGCCAGGGCTCAAGCCCACAGTCTGGTGTCTGAATTCAGACTCTTAGCCATGGGGGTATGAAGTTGAACGATACTCCTCCATATGTTAAAAAGTACTATGAAGAAATCTTATGGGATTAATTCTATCCATATACACCCAAGACAAGTAATTAAGGAATGTCTTTACAAAGGGACTGAAGAAAATTAAGAATTAAAGTTTATCAGGAGTTACTACAATCAGCTACTAAAAAGCACATTCTTTGCTCATCTCCTTATTAAAATGGGGCACAGGATGAGGGGAGAGATCACTCAGGATACTAACATACGTTTAAGGAACTTGGCTACAAAGAGCAGCAGCCAATGTATCCAGTCAAAGCGGCTACCTTAGGTGACCATAGCATATAAGATACTAGAAATGGTATTTAGAAAGGATGCCAGCAGCAAGAAAATGCTGAGAAAATGTACGAGGTAGCAACAGAAAAGATATCAATGTGCATATCCTCACGACTGTAATTTTAAAAAAGAAAGTAAAATATCAGCCACATGCATCTAGTAAACAAAGTTAAAAGAAAATGTTCTATAAAAATGGTGACATCTATGTTAAAATGATGGATTATTGGGTTCTTTTTCTCATTTAATTTTTTGTTTTATACCCATTACTTTGATCATTAAAATAAATTACGTATTAGACTCAAATACAACCATTTGTTTCTAAGAAATAACTGAAACAAGAATTTTAATGTTGATAATACAAACCAAAATCGATATATTCATCAATTTCCCATACAATATCAGGCACAATCCATTTATAGTCACTAAGGTCTGGTATCATATCTTTCCACTCATCAAAAGTCTAAAAGATAAGAAAGTATGCCAATCAGACATCCTGAAGCCAAACAGAGATGGGAGAGAAAATACGTTAATTAATTTATGAAGAACAACACATTATACACAAAACTTATAAGGAACAAATTTCTGTAGCCCCAGCTCTTTTAAAACAAATTACCAGGTAAGTATACACAGCATGTAAGTTACTCTTCTACCACATACAGAAAATGCAAAAATGCAAAACATACTTTAATTTCAAGCAGGTTTCTTGTTATCGTTAAACTATGCTATGAACCAGAAGGAAGACCCCTGAGAGAGACACCTTGTCTCTGGGAGAGACACCTTGTCTCTAGTCCCAGAGATGCCAAGCAGCAGCCCTGTGAGCATCCCACCCAGTGTTACTAAATGACAAAGCTCTAAGGACAAACCTAAGTGTTCTCACTCCCACATGAGGGCTCCTGTTTTGAGACATCTTTATCTCCTGTAATTAGCATTTACCTTCAAACAGCACAACTAAAACAACCTTCTTAGTATGTGGTAAACTCAATAAATGCCTAAATATCTAATTGTATTCTACTAAAGAAAAATAATATTTTCTTTTTTTCCTACTTATGCTATAAAAATTGAAATTAATTTGGAATAATTAGAAAACAAGTTAGAAAGTTAAACTCACCTTTTTGGCTGTATAGCCACCACCAACAGCAGATCCCAGAATGAGATATCGAAGCTTTAAGAGCCTTGCAGCTAACCTCGCAGGCCAAAAATTTCTGTGGGGCTGGTAGCCATATTTAACTGGAGAAAGTTTTACTTTACGTAAAGGAAGGTTAGTGAGAGAAGAGAATTGTTGACATGATGTCCTTAATTGGGGTCTTTGCAGTTTTAAAGTAGGATGATGAGAATGGTAACTACTTTGTGAAACCAGATGCAGTTTTTGGAGTGGTAAATTTCCCTTTATTCCAGAGTTGTGTTTCACCAAGGATTGGCAGATCTCACTGAAAGTAAACAAGGATGGGAGAAAGATCACACATGGTGACAATACCAAGTAAATGACATCCAAGATAAATACTTTAGACACACATGCACATGTGACCCACCACGACCACCAGACCATAGACTGCAGATGCCATGTGCCATCTCATTCAATCCTGATGGTAATCTGTCAAGAAAGTCTCAGAAAAACTCAACTTTCCTGACTTGACACAGATACAAAGCATAAAGGTGGAACTCAAATTCAGGGCATTCTAGACTCTAAATTACTCATGGGCTATGACAGTGGTCCAAGCAATTACAACCAAAAAGGGAAAAGATACTTATTTTACCAACTGCTACTCACTGTAAGTAAAAGCTGAAAAAAAATGCATGCAAATTTTTGCTTTTAAGTAAAAAAACATTCTAGCAGATGAGAAGTTATTCTCTAGATCTCTCAATCCTAAGATGGCCCAGAGATGAAAATTAAAGAAACCAATGAATCCCACCTCAATAACCTGGATCAACAGAAACAGGTCTAAAGAAAGAGAACCAAAATGTACATGTTGAATGGCTGAGTTCTAGCCTCTGCTTCCTGCTGTACATGGAAGGATGCTAACAAGAGTCATACATGCCTCATGTATTCAACACACTGTCAATTCTGAGTAGGGCTAGGCTCAAGTTGAAGTAGTTTTAAAACATGAATTCATTTAATTATGTAGGATGAGATATTTAAGGAAAAGGACTCATGGGCAGAGACAATGTTATAAAGGAGCTCACAGATACTATCATTAGATAAGGCTCAGAAAAATCCATATGTTCAGTATCTTATTATATAAATCTGTTTTGTGTTTCTTTTAAAACTATGTCTTGCCTAAGGTAACTGGTAAGTGATCAATGAGAGACTGTAACTAGATTCAGCCTGTCTGTACAGCCCAAATTTTCACACTAGAATTGGTACTGGGCAAGAGTATGGGAAACAGTAGGTGCATAAACAACACAGCCCTAAATTTTTGCACAAGCACCAGTGCTGGGCACAAGTCAGTAGGTGCATAAACAGGTGTGACTCTAGAAAGGAGTCTGTGTCACATACTGGAACACCTGCCACCGCCTCTGGAAGCCTCAGCTTTGCTCTGATTCAAAATTCTGGGAATACCTATGGAGAGCAGGGTTTAATAACAGGAGAAAGTACACATTACCAGATTAGGCATGCTAGTCATTGGCAGTTCTAAATGTTAATGCTATTTCTGGTCACAAAACACTTTCTTTTAAAAAGTTGGTAACAATTGTACTTAGAAAACAATAGCCCTATCCTGGAGATGGGCCTAACTTTATAAATGGTTAAGTCCCTGCTTATTAACCAAGAGATCAAATTCTCCTGACTGTAGAGCTGGCATTATGCATATATAAAAAAGTCCCAATCTTAGCTTCAAATTGCCTCCATGCCAACAATCATGCACACGTGAAAATAAAAACGATAGCAAATCCAAGGACCAGCTAAAGCAGCAGGGTGACAGAGTTCAGAGGAAACAAGTGAGCCTTTGGCAGGAGGGCGATCAGTGAAAAATTCCCAGAAAAAGTAAAAGCTAGTTCTGTTTAGTGGGAAGAGAAATCCCAGACAGGGAGAAGAGGGACACAAAGGTTAAAGCCTGAAGGAGATCCAATGAACCAGCAGAGCAAGGTCACATGAGAGATAAGATCGGAAAGGTGCTCTAAAGAACTGGTCAAGGCAGTGATGACAGAAGATAGTCAAAGCAATGACATAGCAGGTCTGTGGGTCCAGCGCATCTCTTCTCCTCCTCCTATTGAAGGCAACCCCACTTGGTAACCCCCCACCCTTTCAGGAATCATAGGTTTCTCTCATCTTAAAGGAGGGAGAAAAACAAAACAAAAACAAATTCTACTTTACCTGTCACAGCTATATATTAAGAGCCAAACCAAGCTGATTTCCATTTCTATCACTTCAGTGAAATGTCTCTCACTGAGGGTATTTTCTCCAGCTATTTTTTTTCACGGAAGCGAGACAGTGTTGTCACTGCCTCATGCTGGACCTTCCTCTTCTGGTGGCAATCGGAAGTTCACCCCACCTCACTGGCCACTTCTTTGCAGTGTCCTCCTTAACTAACATTCAACTGTTGGGAGATCCCCAAAGTTTAGGCCTAATGTACTCCTTTGGGGGCTCCAGGCAATCTCAGGAACCCTTAATTCCTCAGTTGCATGCTCATGTTCTTTCCTCAAATTTCTGTCTAGTGCAAACTATGTTCTGGACGTCTCCGTCACTGCCTACCCACATTACCACAGTATCAAAAAGGATTAATTCAAATGTCCAACACAGGGCTTCCCACCCTTGCTCCCATAAGCAGCAATCAGTTAGTAACCACAGACTGGGGGATCATTGCTCTCTCCCCATTTCCAAAAGCTCTCTTTAACTGCTCAACAAGCCTGGTATCTGAATGGATCAGTATCTTCAAAGATTCTCCCATATGCAGAATAAAGGCCTAATCCCTTGTGATGCTTAATAAAGGCCTAACCCCTTGTGATGGTTACATTGTTGTCAAGTTGACCTTTTTAGTAACCTTGGGTGGGTCTCTAAGGATGTTCACAGAAAGACAGCCTCTAGGTAGGGGGCAGGATGTAAGGAAGGCTCAGGAAAGTTTGAAACAAATTTTCCTTCCTGGAAGGGCAGTGCAGAAAGGAAGTATCAAGAGACTTAGGAGGTCAACAAGTCTGGGGAAGGGTTGCAAGACCCCACCCTAAAGCTATATAATGGGTTAAGAAATTTCTCTCTTCTTGCCTCTGCCTCCCTGGCTGTTGGTGCTTGTGAGCTTCCTCAGCCTTCCAGCCTGAAGACCACAGCTCACTAGGAAGCCTTCAGGCCTTCAGTGCTGGATTGGGACTGCTAAAGCATCCAGCCACGTGGACTGAGTGGCTACTGGTTCCTTGACTTTCAGGTTTGCAGACTGCTATTGTGGGAATGCTGTAAGCTATTCCAATAAAGCCCCCCTTTTTATTACATTCATTCTGTTGGCTCTGTTCCACTAGAGAACCCTAACTAATATACCCCTACTCTCTAACGCCCTGCAATCTGACTCCTGTCTCTCCACACTAATTTTCCTCACATTGACCTCTGGCATTTCTTTCCTTCTCTGGATCCTCATCACGATGCTAGTTCTCTGCTATGTTCATGGTTGTCTGCACTTTTTCTTCATCATACTCAAAAACCTGTATTACATAATAATGCAATGGAATATTGATCAATTTAATCATTACATTTCAAGGTCTGCAGTGCATCACAAATGATACTAATGCACGGTTGAATGAACATAGGTTTTTGGGAGAATTTTACCTGCATAAACCAGGTGAAATAATACAGGCAAAGGCTAGCACAGAGTAAGGGCTCACTGTCACTTCAATATTAATTTGCACTAAACTTCACTAAATGCGAATTACTTAATAGCATTTAACCACCAAAAAGTAATGTCTACTTTTCAGAAAGGAGCTAATCCAAATATATGTTCACCCACAGGAACTCCAGGAAAGAGTGGAGCCCTAGAGTATATCTGACTTTAAGTATTTTCTCTCCTTTTGCGTCTAAATCCCTACAGCTCCCATTCCCACAATAGTGACAGCAATAACTATGGGTGGCAGAGATACAGTACTTATTTCTCTTTGGAACCATGGTTTTCCATTAGTCTTCTGGAAGAGGTAACTGACTAAGCAAATCCTAGTATTCTGAAAGGCATCCTGCAGAAAGATTTCCAGAGCGTCAAGTTCCAAAGAGAAATAAGTGCTTGTCTAAGGGAGGGCTGTTTTCCTAAGACGGTTCTTGATACACAGGCATGAGAGTCAAAGATAAGTCACTGAGCCACACATTGCTGGGATGAATCTCCAAAACAGGCAGTCAATGGGAGGAAAGGATTTATTGAAGCCACGGACCCAGGGGAAGTTCTATAATAGTGAAGGAGGCTGACCCCCTTTCACAGGTCCAAGCTGAGAGAGAAACCCATCACCAACACCACATACACACAAGCAAAACAGAAAGTGGGAAGAGATTTTCTCCCCCTTTATATAGCCTTAGGGTAGGGTCTTGCAACCGTATCCCAGACTTGTTTACTCCCCAAGTCTCTGGAATTTCCCTCCTGCACTGCCCTCCCAGGAAATGAAAATTTGTTTCTAGTTTTACTGAACCTTCTTACATTCTGCCCCCTACTGAGAGGACAGCCTTCCTGTAAACAACCTCAGAGATCCCACCCAAGATTACTAAAAAGGTCATGTTGACAAGGAAACTTAACCATCACACTGAGATTCACTGAAGCACTGTGAAGAAAATGCTTGGTCCCACCCATTCTAACCTAGCCAAATGGGATCTGCAGCCACAGGAGAGGCTGAGCAGCCTGGCAGGGATGTGTGCTGCATGTGGAAGACACTTCCTCCAGGGGCCACCAACAAAGGCATTTGAAACATGCTCAGATCACCTGCCCACTCTAACATGAAGGCTGCTTGTTGATGAATGAATGTATCTGAAACACAGTTTGATCAACCAGTTCTCACATTAGGGGGGAATGTGAACATGGCTAGTCTTTCATATTCAATAACCAGGCTCTTGCAGTAATCAAGCAACTCTTGAAACAAGGACCCAGATAAACAACATTATTGGAAAAAGGTGGATAGGAAATCATTAGTAGTTTTCTTAGATTCCTGAAAATACTGCAAAAATTAAAGAACGTTCAAAAATAGCAGTAAGAAAAGGTTACAAGGTTTACAGGTTTAAGTATAAAATCCTTAATTAAGAGGATGTAGAATACATAAAAATGTGGAAAACATATGAGGAAGGCTATGATGTAGAAATGTGGCATCTAAAAAGTGGGAAAATGAGGAATAGGTTGCATCCCATGTGTACACAAAATGACCCACTGGGATTTCAAAAAGAGCTAAGCTGGAGGCAGTATTTTTTAAGAGTTTAGTATAGAATACAAATGGTTAATTATAAATGTGCATATAAGCATATTGGGGGTACATACAAACATTGGGGGTACATGCATGCTTTTTAACAGATAAAAGACTATTTTTTGGAAATCAAGGCTGTACAGAATCAATCTAATAGGCCTCATGTTCTCTTAAAAGTTGTTCAGAAAGAGAAAGAACAGGATTAATGATAGGAAGACCATGATGTAAGAGAAGGAAAACTTCTTAGGACTGAAGAAAATGATCTTTTTAATAGAAAAGCCACAGAGTGCCAAGCCACATGAGTGATGAAAACCCGTATCTGGACAAAGCCTGGAGAAATGGACAAAGGACAAAGATCCTAAAAATTTCTGTGAAGAGAAAAATCACACGTTTACTCCACGAAAACTGAAAATCAAATGTGATACAGAGTAGATCCCCCAACCAGCTGTTCTTGCTCATCTACTATCCAGTTAAACCTGGATATAATTCTCTAGTATGCAACTTTTTTCATGTATTTTACACACCTAAAAAGTTAGACATTGGTCTGCACAATAGCCCAAGAGGATGAATTTTATGTATGTCAAAAATGTCTGCATTTCCATCTCAAGAACAGAAATTAATTGCACTATTTCATAAGTTGCACAAAACTACAGTAAAAGATGAATTCCAGAGTTTGGGGTTTTCTGATTTTTCACATTCTCATTTCCTCTGGTAGCTAAACTAAACTCTGCTATGGATGTGAGATATTTTTAGGCCATGACTCTGTGGAATCTATAACTTCAGAAACAATTTAGCCCAACAGTACATAAGTGAATATACAAAGAATACCAAATACAAACCATTTTATTTGTACACTGAATTTAGTTTTCCTTCCATATCTTAATTGCTTCAAAAGAGTATGCTATTTTCTGAGCTTTCCTTTTTTAAAAATAAAATTAGATGTCGCCATATTTAACCATAAAAGAGTAAAAACACAAAAGTTGTAAATTACTTCAATCCCAAAGGCTATGGATTTACCCCCCCACACAATTAAATTTCCATTATATTAAATATAATAATGCTACTTCACCCACTTCTGCCTTTGGAATCTAGTTAACTTGATAAACAGATTCCATTCCTCGTAATTACTACAATTGATCCACACCATTCAGAGGTTTTTCTCAACAAAATTCAAGTTCAGTGTTTAGGTGCAGAGTTAATTCAGGAGCACCGAAATTTTCCAATACTGCTTGATGCATATTGCTTCTTAAAATGCAAATGCCAACAACGTGTTAAGATTCGAAACGATTTAGTATAAAGTCAAATGTGACATCATTAAGATGCACAGGGCAAATGCACAGAAATGGTAAAGATTTCTTCTATCATTTTCTAGTTATCACGAAACCAGGCCGGGCCGACGATGACAGTAAGGTTGTCAAAGTGATGCCACCCACGTTTACCACTAAAAGGAAGTCTTTAGAAAGAGAGAGAAAAAGGCTGCAGTGAGCAGGGCGGCCGTCTGCACCGCCCGCCGCCGCGTCGGGGAAGGTCGTCCCTCTCCTGCGGAGCTCGCGCGGCTGGAGGCCCCGAGGCCGGGGAGGGGGCGAAGGGCAGGCCCGCGGGCCCGGGCGGGAGCTAACGGGCCGGGCGGACCGGGCCGGAGGACCGGAGGGACGGAGGCTGCACTCACCAGGCCACCGAGGCCCGCCGCAAGCGCCACATGCCGCCGGGACGCCGCCTGGAAGCCCCCGGGTCGGCCCCGGCCCGCTCCGCCTCCACCAATGACCCAGGAAGAGGCCCTCGGCAACAAGGGCACCGAGCGGCCGCCCGGTCCCTCCCAATGGCGCATGGACTTCCGCAAGAGCCCGCGCGGCACCCGTACTCGGTCCGTCGCTGAAATCACCACCCCCAGGCCCTCCCAGGAGCGCAGCGCAAAAGGGCCGGGCAGGACTTGAGCGTGCGCACAGCTCCCCACGGCCCCGCCCACGGCCCCGCCCACTGCGTCCTCGCGGTTCCCGGGTTGGAATTCTGAAAGGAGGCGTGGAGTGAGGGCGCTTGGGAGGAGGAAGGCGTGAAATCCAGATCCACGAGAGCTGACTGAGAGCAGCCAGGGGAATAACACTTGTTTCGGAGCACTTTTGTATCCTTGGAAGGAAAGCTGTGGGTTTGGAGTAAGCACATTAGATTATGAAGGCAGATGGTTTTGTTCATTCAATGGCTTTCATATGAATTTTAATATCACTATTTTTTGTTGAACGGGTCCTTGTCAAGATCTCTGACAGTCGGTCAAATGACCTTTCTGCATTCCTCTCTCTCTCTCTCTATATATATATATACATATATATGTGTGTGTATATATAGCGTGTGTGTATATTATACAATTATAAAATTTGGTCAAATATTTCTCAGTGTTGTAAGGTCCCAACCAGATCTCTCACTAGTAATCTAAATCAGTTGCATACCATTTTATACTCTTTAAAGAAACTGAGGCACATAAAAGGGTTGTGGCCTCTGAAAAATAATTATGAAGCCAGTTAGTGGCATTAGCAGGGACTCAAACTAAAGGCTCTTGTTATTTCACTTCAAGGGAAAATCTCTCATTCACAGTAAACTAAACGAAAATAAAATTATTTTCCATTAAGTGACAGGATCAAATTGGATCCATCTATTAAGCGTACCACTAAGTATAAACCAGTTACTTGATAGTAAACTCCCCAATTGTAGGGCTCTAGGAACTTACTTGTCCTGACTTTTTTGATAGACAAGAACTTGCTAAAGTGACCAATACTGACAGTAGCTCTTTCTAGAATTGCAGTGTTGTACAGAAAGATATATTTATTATTGTTACTTCCTAATTATTTTTTGGGGGGGACAGAGATAGTGGCCCCTTTCATATGTGGGCTATCTCTACATTAAAAAAACCCTTTGTTTCACAATTTCACTTCTAGGCTGGGACATGCAATTCATGTCCACTATTATAAAAAGCAGCAAAAGATGAGTAAAAACAAAAACAAAAACAAAACAAAAAAAAAGATGAGTCAAAAAAATGCACACAGACAGGAGGTAGTCAAGTAAGTGATAGTCAAACTAGCCACAAAAGTTATCTCTTTGTATCCCAATGAGGAGAATCTCTGATAGAGATGGTCCCTAATTTGCAATGGCTTGAATATTTTAGATCTTTTTGTGTGTATGTGTGTGTGATGTGCATAGGTGTGTGTGTGTGTGTGCGCGCGCGCACAAGTGTGGATGTGGTGGTACATGTGTATGGAGACCAGAGGTTGACACCACAAGTCCTCCTTGCTCTCTCTGTTTATTGAGGCAGGGCTTGTCAATTCTGCTAGTCTAGCTAGCCAGCTTGCCATAGGGAATCTCTGTATCCACCTGTGAGGGCTGGGATTTTAGACTGTCAGTCACCACTTCCATCCAGCATTAACATGGCTGAACTCTGCTGTTTGTATTCGCCATGCTGAGACATCTCCCCAGCCCAATTTTAGATTTTATTGACCTTACAATGGTACAAAAATGTGCATTCACTATTTGCCATGCTTCAAGCACCAATTATGACCACTGTTTCCATTTTTGTACAATATTCAATAATTGCATGAATTATTCAACGTTTGATATAAAATAGGCTTTAAATCAGATGCGCTTGCCTACTGTAGACAAATGTTAATGTTCTGAGCCTGTTTAAGGTAAGTTAGGCTAAGCTATAATTTTCATGGATTAGGTATATTAAGTGAATTTTCACTTGATATTTTCAAATAATGATGCTTTACAAGATATAATCCAATAACCCCTGAAAATATCTCACCATTGTATGCAGAGGAACATCTATCTGTGATATTACACAGGAAAAATTGGCAAACTATTATTAAGCAAAACTGCCACCATTGGTCCAAACTCAAGGCATAGATTTGTTTGGTTACATAGTGTTGGCATATACAACATTAAAAATAACATTGGACTTTTTGCTGAAATTAAAAATGGAAGAAATATCACATTAAAAAGCTAGTTACTCTTAACAGAAAACTTGAAAACATTAAGCCTCTATTTTTTTCTTTCTGAGGAAGGGTCTCACTGTAGCTTAGGCTGAACTGGTTGGTACTCATTCTGTAGTCCCAGGTTGGCCTCAAATTTACAGTGATCTTTCTACCTCTGCCTGCTGAGTGCTGGGATTAAAGGCATGTGCCACCACACCTGGCTAAGTCCCTATTCTTACATACCAAAATCTTTTTGTTTTTTTTTGGAACCAGCAGCCACCTTGGGGTTTTTACCCCCCAATTGTCATTATCTTCTCTTGTAATACTCCTGCCTGAAGTTGAGCACATCTCTTGTTATAATTGTGGCTTTATTTTTGTTAGCAAATCAAGAAGAATGAAAACAGCTTCTTAATAAAAAAAGCGACTGAATGAAATACTTCAAGGGTCAGACATTTTTCAAACAATAAGAAAAAAATTTTCCCAGAGCATAACTATGCAAATAAATTATGTGATGTTGAAACAGTATAATTTAATAAGGCATTATACAACACACATTCTTGTGTTACTCATTCATGTTACATACCTGACCCAAGAAAATATTTACATTAATGAAACTTAGTGGAAAACAAAGTTAAGAAAGAATTATGTGAATCATAAGTAGAAGGGAGAATTATTTTTATCTTTGTTAACTTGTGTGTTATTTAATATAAGCATAGATGACATATATTTTCTAGCCTAGGAGTTGTGAAACAATGTTACTATTTTAAATTAAATTATCAGGATCAGATGGAAATTCACCAACATAAATGTTTAAATACCCCCAAACATTGACCTTATTTTGAAAAACGACACTGTTGAGTTACCCAATGAATCAGGAATCTTCAGAAAGAATAAATGACTGTTAATAGAAACAAAATATTTGCATTTGTTTTCATGCGGTTCACATTTAGTTTCACAATCAGAGGTTTTTCAGAGTTCTTGGAAGCTAACTAAGCTCCTTGATAATGTCTCTTCCTTTGTGTTTTCCTGGAGAAAGAAGCAGCTGAAGTCACATGTATGTATGTGTGCCACCATTATTACCAAACTCACCCTAGGATAAGAAATGCATGTCAAAATCATCATCAATAAACACATATGAATCACTTCACACAAAAGTCTGGTGCTGTATCAGTTCTTGTTGTTGGGACAAAATACCCAACCAGAAATAGCTGAGAGAAGGAAAGGGTTTAGTTCATTCAGCCTGGCTTACAGTTCCAGAGGATAGAGTCCAACATGTCACAGAAAGCATGACAGGAAGGAGGAGACCAATGTCGCATTGTCACATTAGCATGGAGTATGTAGAGAGTGAGAACAGCAAGTTGGGCTGGGCTCTAATGCCTCAAAGCCCACCCCTAGGGACACATTCCTTCTAGCAAGGCTCCACATCCTACAAGTTCCACAGTCTTCCTAAACAATGCTACCACCTGGCGATTAAGTCTCCAAACTCATGAGTCTCTGGGGAAACATTTTACATTCACCGACTATAGAAATTATCCCTGAAAGTATAGTCTTACATTTTACATTCAAACCACCAAAGAGAGGAAATATTTAAAGAGTCAAGCATAGTCCCTTCCTGAAACAAAGCGTAGTCAGAGAGATCAATACATGTGTAAAAAAGGTAAGTAACAATGAGAGGTTGTATATGCTGAGGACCAAGTTAGGTGAGCAGCTGTAGACTACCTTAGACGTGGAAGCTGGAGGAAGCTGCGGGGATAATAGCAGGAAAGAAAGGCTTAAATAGGAATGGGGCGTTGGGAGGGTTGAGCGAGAGAATGAGGTGGTGGGAGGATGAATCCAAACTAAGGATATATTAATAAGCCAGATGGAAACCTACTCTGGATAAATCAATTAAAATCTAATTTTAAAAAATTGTTTGAATGGGGGAGTCGCCTATGTGGGTGGATAAAGTTGCTCCCAGAAGCCACACGTTATTAATCATAAATTCCAATGCCAGCGATGGATACCTCCCAGTGAAATGCTGGTCAGGGAGCCATAGAGGACCCTAAAACAACGTAGGCTAATTGGCATCACTCTTGGTTGCAATAACCCTAGATGATCAGTCCTTGTTGAAGTTACTACACATTTCAGTTGCAAGTCATAGAGAAACTAAGCTGGAACTGAACTGAAAACTTCCTCCCTGCCAGCCAGCTTTTTCAGAGCAGGTGTCATGCAAGCTCCTGGGGAGGAAAGAAATGAACAGCCCTCTGCAGGTGTGGACCCTCTGTATTCCACAAGTGACCTGCCATTGGTGCAATAGTGGCATGGATGTTATTCTTGCCTGGTACTGTGAGTCTGTCTGAAAGCCTATGACTAAGGAAACAGAACCTAAGGAGGTAGGACCTACTACTGTGGCTATGATAAACTGTCAAACTGTCTTCTAAATGTCCATATTTGTTCCCATAGATTGCTGCTGCTTGAAGCCTGGATCACTGAAGTGTCTCACTACAAAGGGCAGTACTTAGTGCAGAGACGCATAGCTGGCAAAATTACAGACATAAGTGACTACCGTGTGCTCAGCCTCAAACAGACATCAAAACCACCCTTCCATGGCTCCAGAAGCCTCTTGGAAGAGCAGGTGTAAAGAGTGTAAGAACAGGAGGAAGGAAAGGAGGACTACCAGATGCTGGCTGTGGATTTTATATTGCTGTCCCCTCACAGCAGCTGTGGTTTCCTGTATAAGACAGCCAAGCGATATTTTATCATTCCTGGGAGAAGACCCCCAACCTCCTAGAGCTCATGGCTACCGGAAAAGGGGGCTTTAGGTTTGTCTTTGATGTAGCCTTTGGTAAATTGCTTTTTCCACAGGACATAATAATCATGCAAACCGCCCTAGTTGAACTCAGTGGTTTAAAAAAGGCATGATCAGAACGTGGTACTTGAAGGAGAAGAAGCACAGAAACGGCAGGGGAGGGGAAAAGAGAGGATAGTTGAGAGGAATAAGATTAAAATACATTTTATACATGTACGAAATTGTCAAAATAGAAAAAGCAATTTTTAAAGAAAAAAGTGTCTTGGAAGCTGTGACTCATCTAAGGACAAGGAGATTATTCTAGGTGTATCCAGATGGACCCTAAGTGACATCACGTTATAAGAGGGAGCTTGTGTACAAGAGAAGGTGGAGCGGGGACAGAGCCTGAGCTGAGACTGAAGCAGGCATAAGCAGCCCCCAGAAGCTAGAATCAACAGTGAACTCACCCTCAGCATTCCAGATTTACATGCTGATGTCAGCTCTGTCATGGAAAGCTGATCTCAAGAACTGAGAGAATACTGTTGGTTCAAGTTCTTATTTGCTGCTAGAAATTAATAAAAACTGGAAATTAAATGAAGCATCCATTTACAACAACATAAAAATGCAAATTAAACAAAGATACGTAAATATTCCACACAGAAAACATAGATGAGAGAAACTGAAGAAGACAAATAATTGGAGAGATTTACTGTGTTCAAGAACCAGACAACTGGGCGCTGGGGTATGAGTCCACCCGAGGACGGTTCCCTGAAGGCTCGTGGGGGACTGGTAGGACTCTGCATGCATGTGCAGTGGAGGCCAGTACTGGGGAGAACAAGGAAACATCAATACATGAAGAAAAGAGAAAGACCCAACTGTCTACCATGAGATAGGTCACCTCCACCTTATCTGCCTGGTTCCAGAAGTCATTATAGGGGAAGCGGTGACACAATACTGCTCTCACAGCTAACCTGTAAACCAGTTCCAGAGAGGTGGCGACAGACACTGTGGTGACTCAACCCTCATAAAAACAAGAGATCCAGAGTCTACAGAGAAAGCAACTCTAAATCAGAGCTCTATCTTGCCCACCAAGGCTCAGGGAACATCATGGAAGAGGGGATGGAAGGATTGTAACAGCCTCAGGGTGGGTGGGAATAGCCTGAGACACCATGTTTCCCCCATCCCTGCACAGACTGGATGAGGCCTCTTGGTCCCCACAATGAATACCAGTAACCCCACTGAAGATCCTCAGCAGAATTAGGGCTGAGGGAGGAGAGGAGGGAGGCCTATGTGTGCAATCTTTTTATAAAAAAAAACATACACTGAGATCATGCTAAGTTATTAAAATTAAAACTAAAGCATAATAAATGGAGTCTTGGCCCATCTCCCCTCAAAATCAATAAATTAAAAAAAAAAGAACCAGAGAACCCAAAATTGTTCAGAGGCCAACTTTCCTCAGATTTTTATTATCTCCATTAACCATTCAAATGTTTACTATAGAAACTGACAAAATAGTATATACAATTTTATTTGGAAATACAAAGAGCCTGAAATGTCCACAAAAAATCTACAGCTGTAACACCTTAAAACTTACCATAAAACAATAATCGTTGAGGCTGTGTGGTGATCATGCACATGTGGACAAGAACAGAGAACTAAGAAACAGACTTCAATTTGTGCAGTGTGATTGTGGCTAACCTTGGTTTTGAAATTGATCAGATTGAGGATGGTTAGGAGATAGAAAGCACATCTGTGGGTGTGTCTGTAAGGATACTTCCAGTGATAAGGTCACAAGGGCTCTGCCCTCAGGAATGGTTTACTCTGGATGGATTCAAAATTGGATAGATTATTGGGAGGTGGTGGAACTGTGGTATGAGGGGTCAAGTTGGAGGATGTAGATTACCAGGGTGATGTCCTTGGGGGCTAGATCTTGCCCTGGCCCCTTCCTGATGCTGTTTCACTCTGCTTCCTGATTACCACGACGTGGCAGCATGCACTTTTATATGCTCCTACCACCATGTTCTACTCAGGCTCCTGGGACCAGAGACCATCCTGAGCTAAAAAAAATCTATTCTCCCTTAAGTAGATCCCTCAGGATTTTGGCCCCTGCTAAATGCAATAAAGATATGCAGTTAATTGATTTATGACAAAAGCACTAGAACAATTCAGCGGAGAAAGAACTCTTTTTCTGGATGGTGCTAGAACAACCAAAGATCCATATGGAAAAAAATATCCCATGTGTATACTGCAAGCAAAATCTAATAATTTATACCATATTCAAAATGGTATGTATCATAAAAATTATACTAGCTGGAACATATCCATTAATATAAAAACTAAAGCTTACTGAAGAAAATGTATTGGTCACCTGGGAGTAGGTAAACATTTCTCAGGCCTTGGAAGGGCATATCATAAAATTTAAAGATCCATGAATTAGACTTCATCAAACTTAAATACTCCTGCTTATTGAATAATACCACAGAGAAAATGAATAAGTAAGCCTCAAATAAGTGAAGATATATATATATATATATTTATATGAGACCAAGGGTTCATATTCAAGAATATATAGGAAATTCATTGCTGTGAATTTGGATATGGTTTGTGTGTATCCTCCCAGGACTCAAGCATTTAAATATATAATCACCATTTTGAAATATCAAGAGTGTGGTGGTTTGAATGTAGACTCTCTCCCATAGCCTCATGTGTTTGTGATGAAGTCTCATATTTAATCCCCAACTGAAGTGGTTGGAGCCTTTGAGGGGTGGGGACTTGTTAGAGGAAATGCATCACTGGGGCAGGCCTTGACAGTTTATATTGCCCAGCCCTGCTTGCCAGCACTAGGTAGTTTATGCTTGCTGCTTCCTCCCAGCTGTTGTGTAGACGTGATGCCCAGCTGCCTGCTCCTGCCATGCTTTCCCTGCCATGATGAAACTGGAAGATCGATATAACCACTTTCCTTCCATAAGATGCTTTTAGTCAGGTGTGTTGTACCAGTAATGAGAAGGTAACTGGCTACAAAGGGAATGGAAACTTAAAGCAGCTATCAGGTTTAGAGGTAAAGCCTTTGGCCTTTCAGTTGCTAGAGAGTCTACACATTCCTGTCTGTCTGCCTGTATCTCCAAAGCCAGCAGTAACTGGTGGTGATCAAATTCTTCTAACATTGCATCACTCAGACACTAGCTTTTCTCTTCCAACTTCCACATGTATGGAATCCCGAGATGACATCGAGGCCCCTAGAGATAACAAGAGCAATCTTCTCATTAGAAGGTCAACTGATCATCACGTACATTTCCCCTTCCACATCCACAGGTCTGGATCTGCTGCATCTTGCTGGTAGCTTGAAATAATCATGGTGACAGAACTTCCACCACAGAGATGAGCAAACACTACAAATCAGGACTTGCGCTATCATCATCTGAATTGTCTCATCTTGAGAGAGTAATGGGAAGGTGACCTTGCAGCAGTTTAAATTAAGTGTGTTCTGTTTGTGGCTATTTTGTGGGTGAACAAAAGACAAAGCTGACAAAATAAATGGTCTTTGAGTATTTAAAAGCACTATCTTGTATAGCAAGGAAGTCCTGTGTATCTTCACTTAAAGTTTGATCTATCTATCACTTTATTATCTTACTCATTAATGTTTAGGAAAATACAAGCAATATTTATGTAAGATTTAATTCCATAGGTTAATGGTGTCAGCAAGTTCTTTGTTGAAATAGTAACAGAAGTAGACAGGCATTTTTATATTTCCATTGAAAGCTAAGCGATGAGTAGACATGGATATTGGTTTTTTGGCGCCAGCTGTTGAACACGAACCAGCACGCTGCTCTGAACAACCACCACTGCTTCCCTTCATTTCAGTCCAACGTTTCTGTCTTTGACAACCTTTGCTATTAAATTTTTCCTACTCTGGCGTTTCCTATGTATCTGGCAAAGTCATGCCCAAGCATGAAGAAGCATCTCTTTGCTCCATTCCCTGGGATTTAAGACTTTCTATTCTTGGAGTTATTTTTTTTTTCTCCACGTTTTTGAACATTTTCTCCCTGATTTCTTTCAGACTAAAAACATCCTTGATATCTTTCCCATTTCCAAACTTATTCTATACAATAAGTATACATACACTGGACCTTGAATAATTGTGCCTGCCATTCTCCTTAGCAGCATGTGCATCAAACTCCTTTTCAGCTTACCTGAGTCTTCCTCAGACAAACAGGGTTGAACTGTGAGCAGAGGGACAGCATCTTTCTCTTTGCTGCTCATCTTGAGCCCGATGGCCACCTTGCATCTCACCCTTTGAATGGTCTTGAATTACCGACAGTAGAAGGGGTCATGATGGGCAGGACATCTGCTGAAACGTAATTCAGCTTGCAAATACCATTACGAAATGAGATTGCTGTCTCCTAGCACATAGGCCCAGCTAAGCACCTGTGTTTAAGTTTCCAGGTAGGAGAGATGACTGGGATTATTTTCTGATTGCTGCTGGTGCTGGTTATTGAACCTGTGACCTTGCACATGCTAGGCAAATGCTCCTATCGCTAAGCTATTCAAGTCCTCCAAAAAGCTCTTGCTAAGCAGAATTGGATTTGCATGCTTACTTAAATTACATTTATTACATGCTTACATTCATTGTCTCTTCTACTCTTCCTGGTTTGTTGCCTTTGTTTCTTCCTTGGGGAAGAAGGGGACTTTAGACAAGCAGAGAGAATGAAGAAATAATACTGGAAAGATGTGTGTGGTCAGTTTCGGGTTCAGTCACATTTTAGACTTGCACTTCTATATAATTGCATTACTATGAACTTAGATATTTGCTACATTGGGTTAAGGCATCTTCATTACAGGATCCATTGGTCCCAGTGCCAATCTGTCCTGAAAACACTTCACAGATAAGCCAGAAATAAGGCTTTAAGTAGCTCTTTGGGCATTTCTTTTTAATTTTATCATATGTATATCTTTTATCATCATGCTTCTGGTTCCATTCATTGGTATTCATTGTGGAGTCATGACAGTTTTGGGGCATCTCTTAATCCAATCAAATTGATACTAAATATAACCATTCCACTCTCTGTACTGAGTGTGCGAGTGAGCCACCAGAATGGCAGCAGGGGAATTGTCCAGAAATCTATTGTGCAAGGACTTCAAGTTAAACTCAGTTGACTTAAGAAATGTATATTTTACTCTTCTCACCTTCAATTTATATTGTTTTTGTGTATGGTGTGTATGTGATATATGTGCTGATTAAGTTTTGCTATCAACTTGACATTTTTAATGATCTTAGATGGGTCTCTGAAGATGTTCATAGGAAGGCAGCCTCTCAGAAGGGGACAGGATGTAAGGAAGCTCAGGGAAGCTAGAAATTAATATCCCTTCCTGGGAGGACAGTATAGGAAGAAAATTCCAGAGACTCAGAGTAAACAAGTCTGGGAAAGGGTTACTAGACTCCTCCCTAAGACTACATAAAGAGGGAAGAATTCTCTCCTTAGCCCCTTGCCTGTTTGCTGTTCTGTGTGTGTGGTGTTGGGTTTTATTTTCTCTGCTTGGACCTGTGAAAGGGGGCCAGCCTCTTTCACTGTTATGGAACTTCCTCTGGATCTATAGCTTTAATGAATCCTTTCTTCCCGTAGCTATGCCTGGTTTGGAGATTCATCCTAGTGGTGTGTGGTTGACTATGACAGATTATATCTGTGTGTGGGGGTGTGCCCACATGTGAGTGGAGGTCAGATGCATCTTCTTTGATTTCGCTCTACTTTGATTACTGAGGCAGGGTCTCTCATTTGAATCCAGAGCTCACCAGTTAAGCTAGCCAGCTTGCCTGGCATTTATGAGGGTGCTGAGGATCTGGACTCAGGTCTTCACACTTATGTGCCAAGTGCTTTATCCACTGAGCCATTTCCTCAGACTAGAAATGTTATTTTTATTATCTACTTGGGTTTGTAGTCCATAGTCTGAGTTTCACATCTACTCTATTAATATTAGTTTTAAAGCTAATATTATGGACAGAGAAATGAAAAGAGTTTGAAGTGTGTTTCCATTTTTTGGACTGTTCCACAGTAGTGTTGATAAATCCAGACTGTCTTTCAAGCATTGGATAAAAAGGGTGCAGGGAGACACGACCACTGTGTGCTATACTGCAATGTGGGGGTCTGATGAAGGTGGGGTTGGACGCAAGCCTGTACATAAGCCACGAGGATGACTACCTTAGAGTTCCTCTACATGAACCTCAGAATAAGGGCATATGACTACAGTGAGCTATGTATACAATACCATTTAAATTTTTGTACTTTTATGAGTTTACAGATATATTGACTAAAGATCATACACAGAGCTTTAAAAAACCTTTTTGGATGTATCATGAGTTTTGAGCTGAACCTTAATGGGATGTGAGATTTCTGTAAACAAACAACAAAAAAGGAGAAAAATCACCTCAAAAGAAAGTGGTGAGATAGGTTGTGGTCACAGGACAGCAGAATACCAGGCTGGAGCCTAGGGGGAAACTAGCTCCTTTTAATTTCATGGTCTAGAGCTAAACAATAATCATGGGCTGGAAACTCAGCCTTTCAAGAGGAAGTTCCCACTGCTCTCTGGAGAAGAGTAGCTTGTACACCAAAAAATCTCTCACATAGCTGTATAGCCCCTTAACCCACGCTGCTCTCACTTTTGGTTGGAGAATCTGTTTTATTTTACAGATGACAGAGAAAATGGAGGAGAGCCAAGATCCATTGATAAGACAAGAAGATAACTGACTGCCCACCGTGAGACTTGCCACCTCTACCATATCTGCCGGGCCCAAGAAAAATATTAGAGCAAGTGGTGGTATGAATACTGCTTTTACTGCTCGCCTGACAACCAGCTCCAGTGTGATGGTGACAGACAAGGTGATCAATCAAATCCTATCAAAACTGAAATCTAGAGCCTTCAATGAACTCAACACTAAATCAGACTGCTGACTGGCCTATCATGGCTCAGGGAAGTAACTTTGTGGAAGAGTTGGGTGGAAAGATTGTAAGAGTCACAGATTGCGGAGGAATACCCTGAGGCTTGGTCCATTTTTTTTTAGGGTTAAAAAATAGAAAGTGCTGAGAAACATGTAGAGGAAGGAAAATAATTTGTATATTTAGGGCTTGAAATGCGAATCATTTGTCTTAGGAGTGGGAGAGAAGACTGCAGACAGGTTCAGAGCAGATCACAGGGTGGTTTGAGCAATGTCATATCATGTCTGCATTCTTCTGCTGGGAAAGAGATTTATGCATAAATTTCCTGCAAGGAAGCCCCAGGATCTGAATGGGGCTCAAAGGTGGTTCATCCACCACTGTATGCATTGCTGGTTGGCCGTGAAAGACCATGTAGGCCAGTGCAACTCCTCACGGGTGCTGCTTTGACGTGGGTTGCATGCATGGTGTCAAAGATGCTGGAGTTTTGAGCTTGAGTGGCCGAATCTTCATTTTCTCATTTTAAAACTTATGTGCTTTTAAAATGGTGTCACGGTTCTTTTTTCCTTTCCTTTTGAAAGTCTCCATCTCAACTGTGGTGATTTGAATCAGGTGTTCCCCACCCCCACCCACCATTTGTAATGCTTGGTCTCCAGCTGCTGGCATTTGGAAGGTGGAGCCTTGCTGGAGAAGGTGTGTTGCTGGGGGTGGGCTTAGGAGCGTTATAGCCAGCTCACCTTTGCCAGAGATGGGCTTCCTCTCCTGCTGCTATTTACCACCTATTGAGGCAAGGAGGCAGTGTCCAGCTTCTGCTCTGCTATCTTTTCCTGCCATCATAAAGCTCCCCCTCCAGACTGTAAGCCAAAATAAATACTTTCCTACTTTTGGTCAGCTGCTTTTGGTCAGGTGTTTTTTTTTCCCCAGCAATTCAAAGGACTACAACACCGTTATAATTATTGATATCTACATACGTACATACATACATACATACTTCCAGCATTCCACTTCACTTCAGAAATCTGTGCAGTGCATTTTTTCTTATGTTCTTTTCTTAGCCCACATGCCAGGTCTTCCAACTCTTCTAGAGACCCTAGACACTTCCTACTATTTCTTAAACTGCTTCCCCCTGCCCAACTGGCTTGGGATTAGTTTCTATTATTTGCAAGTAAGAACCTTGTGGATACAGAGAATCCTAACTTGTCAAGTGCTGACAATAAGTCAATAGTGTTGACAACAAGCACTGACAATAAGACCAGTGCTTTGTTCACAATGGAACATTTGCATAATCCTTTTTGGGGCTCAGGGAACATCCTGAAGGAAGATAGGACAGAAAGAAGGTAACACCTGGAAGATGGGGGAGAGTGCTATGAAACTCTGGTATCCGGTTATTCACTTGTGAACTCACAGCAGTTGTGGTTACCTGCATAATACCTGAATGTGATGGGGATAAGTCATCATTCTGTTATTGGGGGGGGGGGCTTGGAGTCCACCATCTCTCTAATGAGCTATATTAACGAATACCAGTCTCTTCATCTATGTGATCACTGGTAAGTGATAAGAAGAGGACAGTGTGACTGAAGGGATCAGGGAGGGTAATGGGAGGTACCTCAGATCAGAATGTAATATGTATGTATGAAAACATCCAAATAAATAAAAGAAAGATCCTTATCGGTTTATTATTATATATTACACCATAATCTAGATGTGAAGTAGGATCACTCTGCCTCTGATGTTTTAAACAAGATTCAAACCACACTCCACGAATTGTTGAAAGCTCAATGAAGAACCCCACGAATTCTGCAGGAGGCTTAGGTCTCATGGACAAATCGGACCCCAGGTCCTTTCTTCCTCCTCAGTGAAGATTTCCCAATCTTTACACAGTTGGGACCAAGTGCTGGCTCTTTTGTGTTTTATTGCTGGGGATCCAACCTTGGGCCTCAGGCATGATCGGTAATTTTCTTATTGTGGACAGCTGTCCTGCTCATTTGAGAGCTTTGGTGGCATCCCTGTCTCTATGCACTCCATGCATACAGCTCCCCTTACTTTCTACGTTGTTGTCGCCTTTGAGACTATCAAATTGTTAACAGACACTGCCCACTGTTGCCCCTGAGGACAAAAATCACTTCCAATTGGGAACTACTTTTCTAATTAATTCTGATTAGGAATTGGACCTGCTGTCCCCCGCTCTCCACCAACTCAACCTAAGTGTGAAATTCAGATAGTTTAAAGTTTTTCCAATTATGTTTAGAAAATCGAAAAATATTATTCAATTTTTTTGTGTGTGGAAGTTTTGGATAAGTAGAGATTTCCATCGTGGATCTATGATCAACATCTTTTTGTTGACTCACCATTGATATTGTCAAACTTCTGTCCTTTCAAGATATGACATCCCACCTCTGGGCTCTCTTACATGCTTGCACTGGTTTCTTCTGGGGTCACCAGGAGAGTAAGGTTCTGTGAATGTGAACAGACTTAAGTATAGTCCAGCAGCTTTGAAAAGTGAGAGCTTGAGGGATTTCCCACTCCACTATATGTATTTTGCACATTCAGCCACCAGGAGGAAGCATTGTCTCACTAAACCAATGTTTCCAACCTGAGCCAGTTTACACCATTAATCCAAATCTAAATGTCAGCATTGCCACTTGGGCATCTTGAACTAGTCTTACAAGTTGTTAGATAAACACAGGGTTTCTGTAAAATTTAAAATAGGTGGCTCATAATTACTGTAACAAACACTGTATTTTCATAAACTTTTGGTTCCCGAAGAGTATGTTTTACAAAAAATATGAAAATTATGAAAAAAAGGTCCAGAGCATTTCCATTGCATATCCTTTAATTTGGTTTTTTTTTTGATATTTTTACTTCCGGTCAGACAGGTGTGCAACTGTTTTGACAGGAAGATCACGCAAGATAAAAAGCTATTCTTATAACATCATGTATCAACGTGATTGTTTTGGATTGTAGCCTAGATCACCTGACTGAGCAATGTTTGTTAGGGTTCTCCACGGACCCCTAGACTCTTTGGAAGGAAGTCACGACATAGAGCTCATTCCAAGGGTTGGGAGCTATGCAGCCTCATTGAAGGACTGTCTACAACTGACCCCGAATTCTTCTGAACAGATGGATTCATTCTTTTAGTTACTTATTTATTCATGAGTACATTATATACTTCACCTTTTCGGCCATATCTGGCCAGATTTTGCATTCCCATAGTGATGATCACAGATGCCACTGTGGAGAGAGTTTACATAAGGCAATCACTGTGCTAATCACTGGATATACATGATCTCATTTAATTTAGCAGCTTCTTGAGGGGAAATATGAACGCCCAGAGGAAGAGCCTGAAGTTTATAAAGTCAAACAATCTCTCCCGGCTGTGCCATCACGTGCCAGGACGCAAGTGCTGCTCCATGAGAAACCCAAGCTTGCACCTTCTGTGGCTGTAGGCAGGCTTGCTGCTGCATCAGAGCAAAGGATGTGCAGGAATTTGCGTCTCATGGTGCTTCTGGAGAGTAAGAAAGGCAAAGATCATGGCTGTCTTAGGCTTAGTGTCCAATTCTTCATTCTTTCATGCTCATCACTAAGACCCCAATAGTTTCCCCTGTCCATTTGTCAAATATAAGCATTTAAAAATCAAGAAAAATACATTGAGATATCAGTAATTTATTATTCGCAACAAACGTATGATAAATATGACACGTAACTCTCTTTATTCAAATCTTGAGAGATAATAAGGAAAGAAGTATGTTTCATGGTTTATAAAGCATTTTTTAAAATTTATTGTCCATAATGAGTTACAACATTTAGTGGGCAAACAATGAGTTGTTATCCCCAATTCCCCACTGCCCTTCCCTTCCCCCTCCACTGGATAACCTCCTCCATGGGTCGTCTGGATCAGTCCTTGTGACACCGGACCATGGATAGCCTAGTATTCAGCTAGGTTCTCCTGGCCATGCCTCTGGATAGTCTCCCCCACCACGGCTCTTACAATCTTTCCGCCCCCTCTTCCGCATAGTTCCCTGAGTCGTGGTGGATGAGTAATAAGTTTGCTTTAAGGTTGTGAGCTTAGGGGTCTTTGTGTCAAAATCGTTGGTTTCTGTCTCACTGGCTTATCCTGTGTTGATTGAATGGCTGTGGCTGTGGGCCCCTTGTTCATCCCGTCATTCTCTGCGGGGTTCCATTTGGATCCTCCATGATATGACTGTGATGCCTCCTCTCTTGCCAGAATCTCAGTTATTGGCCTACGGTTGGTAGGGTTAGATGGGCCCCAGCTCTCTCGCTGCATTCTGAAAAATACAAACACAATCTCCATCGGAGAGTGAGATCAGTGTAGGTTAACAAATATTCACAATTCTGGATTACCTAGATTCTATTTTTAGTAGCCTCCCTGTCCCTCGCTCCCATAGTGCATCTTGTTTTGGGAGACCAAAAGTACAGGATCCGGTGCCTGTCGCCCTGAATCCCTAGTTCCAGACAAGGGGTCCCCCTCACTAAGTGGAAAATTGGTCGAATTTGAAAGCTGTTGATTGTCTCCCCCAGGCCCATGCTCCTCCATTACACAAGTGCTCCTTTGTTGGTTCGCTGTTCCCTCCCAGTAGGAGGTGTGGTCAACCTACTCATGGCCGCAGATTGTGTTTCGTGTCAATCGTCTGTTTACTCCAGCTGTCGTTGATCAGTTTCCCCTGGCAGCTTGTGCAGTGCCTTCCAGCACTACATTAACTGCCTTCTGGGAGCTGGATACCATTTCGGACGTTGAAGGGTTTCTCGATGCTGATCGATGCAGTCTGTGGTTTCTTCAGTAACAGGGTTTTGCCTCAGGCCTGGGGAGAGCACTCAAGAGCTTTGACAGAATTCTGCCTTGTTGTTGGAATCTCATGAGTCGCTTTGGTAAACAGCTCAGTGAGGGAAGGAACCAGTGGTTGGAACCAGGGGTTGTCAGGCTGATCTAATTATTCAGAGGCTTAGACTATCTCCCCTACTATTCATGGCCCCTCTTGCCAGGCGATGCTCACTACTTTCTCAATAGGTTACAGTATGCTTGTAAGGATTTTATAGTTTTGAACCTAATATGGTTTATCCTCATGCTTATGCCATTCCCCTCCCCCATCCCTTACCCCTCATTCATAACGTCTCACTTCTTTCTACTAGTCTGCATATAGAAAACAGTTATCCTAGTTCAGGACCACATATGAGGGAGAATATGTG
>PVHP010006044.1:0-62296 GCA_004024765.1 Zapus hudsonius
AAGGGAAAGAGAGAGAGAAAGAGAGAGAGAGAGAGAGAGAGAGAGAGAGAGAGAGAGAGAGAGAACCAGGGCCACCACCTTGTGGGTCTGGCTTATGTGGGTCCTGGGGAGTTGAACCTGGGGCCTTAGGCACTGGAGGCCTTAACCGCTGAGCCATTTCTCCAGCCCAGGTGTGGACAATTTTTAAAAATTATTTATGTTTTTATTTTTGACATTCTCATACATGTTTAGTCCCCCAATTACCTTCCCTAATCCCTCTTCTCCCATTAACATCCCTTTTCTTCCCCATTAGCCTTCATCTTCTTTCCATGCCCACTGAGTTAAGATTGCTTGCATGATCACAGATCGAAGGTTATTTACTGTGGGATGGGTAACTTACCAGTGCTCACATTACTAACGAGCCTATCTCCCTCTCTCCCTGCAACCACTAGCTCCCATTAGCTACTCTGAGAGATCTGAGATCTCATGCATCCTTCCCCTATTAATGGTGAAGTGCTGACAGGCTCAGTCTTAAATTCATGAGAGTCACAGGCATGTCATACCCAGACATGGATAAGACAGCCCTCCTCCCCATCCTCCTGCTCTTAAATTCTTTCTGCCCCCGCTTCTGCTACAAGGTTCCTTGAGCCTTGGAGGGGGTGGTTTACATAGTCTGTTTAGAGCTGAGCACCAGTAGTCACATATTTTTGGCAATTTTGCCTGCTCTGCATTTCTGCATTAACCACTGCCCATTGTAGTAAGAGACTTCTGTGATGGAGGCTTCAAGCAGTACTAATGTATGGGAACAAATCTAGAAGGCAGTTTGACATGCTATATCTGTTTAGCATAACTACAGTAGTAGTCATTCACCTAGAGCTTATATCCCTAACCATAAGCTTTTGGCCAGGTTTACAGTACCAGTCATGAAATTCCCCCTGTGGAACAGGCCTCAAATCCAATCAGAAAGCAATTGATTAATTCCATAACATTCACATCACTATTGCACCAGTGTGCAGATCTCGTGGAATACACAGGATTCACCACTGGGTAGAACTGTTGATGGCTTTTCTTGGCCAGCAGTGTGCATAGCACCCTCTGATATGAAGAAGACTAGCCAGGGGGAAGACTCCAGCTCAGTTCCAACTTAATTTCTCTATGTCCTGCAACCAAAATATAAGGTGTCTTTAGCAATATGGCGTTACCATCTAGATTTGGTGGACACCAAGAGCAATGGCACTAGCCTATATTGTTTTAGGGGCCTCTGTAGCCTACCAGAGCAACACTGGGGGTAGCTCATTCCTGGCCCTAAATTAATAACCTATGGCTTCTAAGAGCAGATTTATACACCCACATAAGGGACCTTTGCTCAAACACTCTTTTCAAAAATTATATTTAACAGTCAACACAGGATAAGCCAGTGAGAAAGACAACAATGATTTTTGACACAACCTAAAGCAGAAGTACAAAGACTCCTAAATTCTCAACATTAAAGCAGCCTTAATACTCACCCACCACGACTCAGGGAACTGAGCGGAAGAGGGGGTGGAAAGATTGTGAGAGCCGTGGTGGGGGAGACTATCCAGAGGCATGGCACCCCTCAGTAACAACACACTTGGGCCAGGAGAACCAGGCTGAGTACTAGGCTATACATGGCCCCCTGCCACAAGGACTGATCCAGACGGCCCACGGAGGAGGATATCCAGCTGATTGGGGATAGGGAAGAGGGGCATTGGGGATCTGGGGATAACAACTCTTTGTTTGCATTTACTAAATAATGTAACTTATTATGGACAATAAAAATAATAATAACATTTAAAAAAATTATATTTGAATTGGCTTTACCAAGTAATAGGTTGCTGCATGGCTTATTCATATTTCTTTAGTTTTGATTCATTCCCCCACCACTTCCAGGTAAGATGGCTAGAAACTCCCATTAGTTTTTTAATTTACCTTTTATATCCTGGGGTTAACATTACATACTAAAGTATTCTTTTTAAAATATATATATTTTTAAGCCTGGTGTTGTGGCTCACGCCTTTAAACCCAGCATCAGGAGGCAGAGGTAGGAGGATCACCATGAGTTCAAGGCCATCCTGAGACTAGCCTGGGCTAGAGCCAAACCCTACCTTGAAAAACAAAAACATAAACAAAAATGAAAAAAGGGAGAAAAAATATTTTTATTTATTGATTTTCAAGTAGACAGAGACAAAATAGCTTCTCTAGGGCCTGTAGCTTCTGAAAATGAGCTCCAGATACATGCACCACTTGACACATCTGATTTTAGGTGGGTACTGGGGAATTGAACCTGGATCGCTAGTCTTTGCAGACAAGTGTCTTAACCACTGAGCCATCTATCCAGCCCTAAGGTATTCTTGAATTGTCTCTACTACATACATTATTAAGAAAGTGCTCACATCAGTGAGTAAACAAGGTATGTCATCTGTCTTATGAATTTCTTGGCATTTGTCCTGTTTCCTAGGATGATTGTCATCTCTCTAGGTCCCATCAACTGGATACAGAAGGGGCCATGGCCCTCCTGTCTCTCGAGAGGAGACTCCTGTGCTTGTTGTATGCGGCATTCCCAGGCATCCCCAGGCTTGTGCAGAGGTCAAGGACAGCACTTGGCCAGTCAGCAGTGAGGCCATCCTTCCTCTGTAGAGCAGGAGGGTGTGAACCAGAGCACAGTTCCAGAGCAGCATCCTGTCCTGACAGTGTGGACCCCAGCTGATGATCCGAAGGTTCTGCCCTCTGTGACCCCAGTACTCCCCTCTCTCCCTGACATCTTCACAAGCCTGGTGTTCCGGGGAAGCTCTGTGATGATGGCTTTCTATATCTCCATTTACATGTAAATAGAAATCAGCATCCCTGGACCTTCATAGCCTCATAGATGCATTTTCTTTTCCAGAATATTTTCCATCACCATTGGTCAAATCTGGAAAAAAATGCATCTATGCTGAAACATACATTGGTCATAAATCAAAATATACTGTATGCCACATAACCTGCCAGGGAAATTGGTCAATGATAATCAGAGAAAGCAGAAACCACTGATGTAAAATGCAGACTGTTGCCATGAGAAGGTTGAACACACTTCCTTCTGGGAGAGATCAGTGAGACAAGAAGTGATCACCGGAGCAATAGAGGCGCCAAAACTTGGGGCGGGGGGGATTCAACAGCTTTTAAATTGGCCAAGAAATCCACTCAGTGATAAGGAGTCCTTAACTGGAATTGGGGCTCAGGGTAAAATCCTATGGGAGCCAAAAACTTGGGCTCCAAAGAGAAACCCCCATTACCAGAGAACTACAGAGAGGATAATCTCAATAGAATCTTGCCAACATAGAAATGTGTGTCTCATTTAACCTATACTCATCTCACTTTCTGATGGAGACTCTGTATTTTTCAAAAGGCTGTGAGAGAGCTGTGGTTCATCCAACCCTACCAACGAACCACTGGCCGATAGCTGAGATGAGCTGAGTAGCAAGAGATGAGCCACCCTAGGCCTCCCGTGGAGGCTCCACATGGAACCCCGCAGAGAATGATGGGATAAGCAAGAGACCTATAACCACAGCCAATCAGTCAACCCAGGATAAGACAGTGAGACAGACACCAATGATTTTCAGCACAACCTCAAGCAGAAGTACAGAGGCCACTGAGACCTCAACAATAAAGCAGCCTTAATACTTACCCACCATGACTGAGGGAACTGAGCGGAAGAGGGGGCAGAAAGACTGTAAGAGCCATGGTGGAGGAGAATGTCCAGAAACATGGCCTCCCTCAGTAACAACATACAAGGAAGGGGACCTGACTGCCTCCTGTGCTAGCCATAACCCCTACCCCATAAATTGATCCAGTATGCCCACTGAGGAGGATACCCAGTGGATTGGGGACAGGTAGGAGGGAAATGGGGATACCAACACAATACTTGCTCATACAATGCATCTAATTTTGGATAATAAAGATTTTTTAAAAAAACTTTAAAAATTCATTATAAAATCTAAAAAAAAACCACTTTATGACAACTATTCCCATAGTGCTTATATTGTATTAGGTGCTATAGGTCACATAGAGATGATTTAAAGTAAATGGGAGGATGTATTCAGGTTATATGAAAATAGAATGTCATTGTAGAAAAGGGCCTTGGTCTCTGGCACCTAAAACCTAACCCCCTGTAGGTACCGACGGATAACTGCATTGTCTGTCTCCTACTTCTGCTATGGGCACAGGCTTCATTATTTATTTTTATATTATTTCAGGCTCTCTTTGGCAACCTGTACTTTTTCCACATTTACAACTTAGGTGGTTATAATTATTATTGTACGGGAAACAGCAGAAATTCTGCAGAATGTCTGGTTTCTTTGTTTGCCAGTGGGAAAAGAGAGGAATAGGCCATGGAGAGTCATCTGGGGGAGCTGTGTAGACCAGACACCAGGCAGTATGACTGACTTGTCTAGTTGCCCGAAGGCATTGTTTGAGGATTGTGGGAGCAAGTTTGAAGTGGGGTGGGTTTTCCTCTCGCCACGCTTGGCTGTATCCTGCTGTGGGTTTTCTTCATGAGTCAGAGGCATGTGCAGAACAGATACAAGGAAAAGTGTGACACTATGAGAGACAGAAATAGGATGACATGCCGTGTTCCTGGGTGAGCAGATGCTGTGTCACAGAGATGCCAATTATCATACAAGAAGACTCATGAAAGGAAGCGCAGGACAGAAGATATGAACTGGTTGAAAACATGAAAAGAAGGTGATCCTTAAATATCTGAAGAGTTATTGAATCCTGCTTATATTACCTGAAAAGTGAATTGGAAAACGTTTAGAAATATTTGTGACTCGAAAAACTCGAAAGTTTGCTAAGGTGGTAAAGCTTCTGAAAATGTGTCATTGTCATTGCTGGTGGGAGAGCAAACTGGTGTGGACCTGGTGTGGAATCTTCTGGAATTTAATAATAAAATCACATCTGCATTTACCCGCTGACTGAACACTTCCACTTTCAAGAGTCTTTGCACTCTGGAAGCATTCTGAGCAGGAATGTGTGCTTTATGATAGCAAATGATAAGAAACCCAAATAGCTATCGGCAGAGGACTTATAAAATAAATCGTGTCATATCCACTAATTAGAAGAAGGAGCAGCTGTGCAAGAGAAAAATCAAGTTTTCCAAACACCAAGATTGAAATATGATGGAGTCACATATGCTAGCCCGCAGGGTCTGACTTAGTGGAATCCGAGAATCAGAACTCAGCGCTTTATTCATTGAGTTCCTCCCTGAGCCCATGGAAACAAAGGAGTGAAAAGGAAAATTTGGGGCTGGAGAGATGGATCAGTGGTTAAGGCACTTGCCAGCAAAGCCTGGGTTCAATTCCCTAGTACCCTCGTAAAAGCCAGATGCACAAAGTGGTGTGCATCTGGAGTTGGTTTGCAGTGGCTAGAGGCCCTGGCACGCCCATACTCTCTCTCTCTCTCTTTCTCTCTCTCTCTCTTTCTGCCTCTCTCTCTGCATGCAAATGAATTAATAAAATATTAGTAAAAAGGAATATATGACTAAGGGATCACATGCCTCCTATTGCTGCCCCTCCACTGTGAAGCCTGCTCTTTGCACCCTGACCATGGAAGGGCAAGGAATGTACAGAACTTGTTTCAATTATATGTAGTCTCTTGTCTCTCTGACCAAACAGCCCCACGTGGCATCTGTCTTTGTTTCATTCACAGACGCATCCATGTAGCCTACACAATGTTTGGCACATACTAGATGCTTAAACACTATTTGGTGAGTGAATGAGAGTCCTGTGAGTGTTCCTTTTTGAATGTTCAAAGCTAGTGTGGAGCAAGTACAGTTTGCCCTGAAATCCTGCATCTGTGCCTCACTGACATCTCTCCACAAGTGGCCATAGCCCTGTCCCCTGCTGCTGTGACTTTATCTGTCAGTCTCCAGAAGTCAAGACGTGCTGTGTTGAATGTGGCCCAAATTGCTAAGGATTAACTCCTCTCTCCTTTGTGACTTCCAGCAGAAAGTTGTGTGAACCACTAGAAAGGAAAGAAAAGGTTCCTCTGACTCTTTCTGGTCAGCTTCTGCATTTTGGATGTATGAGGGGGGAAAATCTGCCTTTTGAAATGTCTATGCACAGGTGGATACATTGTTTTCGGGAAGTCAGCTTCACTGGTAACTGGAGAGGTTGGCATCCACCTCCTGCACCTGTCTCAGCATTTCATTTCTCCACAAGAGAAATACTGCTTACAAAGTTTTACTCTCGGGGCTGGAGAGATGGCTCAGCAGTTACTTGCCTGCAAAGCCTAAGAACTCTGGTTCAATTCCCCAGTACCAGATGCACAAAGTGGCTCATGCAGTTGGAGTTTGTTTGCAGTGGCTCAAGGCCCTGGAGTGCCTATACTCACTCTCTCTCCTTGAAAATAAATTTAAAATTAAATAAAAAATTTTACTCTGGGAATGAAACAAGTGTGGAGCTGACTTCCAGCATGGACAAATTACTAACTCACCTTCCAGAAGCTCAGTTTCCACAATCTTAGAAATATTTATCTATTGGGAATATTAGCAAATGTGTAAGTTACATCCTGAATGCATTTCCATTTTTCACTAAATGGTGCTTGTAATTAATAATAATGATATTATTGTTCCTATTAAAAATTGCATGGAAAAATCAAAATGTGGAAAGTTACTGTCCTTGGGTGGCGAGGTTATTATGCTTTTCATATTGGTGATTATATTTTCCTTGATTTTTATATCTTATAAAATGACTTTATAGTCATAATCAGAACTGCTAATAAAATGATACAGTGCAATGCAATAATACAACCAAATACAACACAATAAAAGTTAAACTAAATCAAAGAAGTGGCCTTTCTTCACTTCATTAACAAACAGTAGCATTAAGTACACAGAACCAGAACTTAAAGATGAGACCCTGCAAGCGTATATAAATAAAAACTTTACCTGAGGACCTGATCTTAGCACAAATGTCAAACTTAGAGCTTTTAGGACTTGGTGAGTATCCGGGAAGCATCTGAAAGTATTGGCCAAGGAGAGGAATCACAATGCCAGAGAAGGGGCTAGCCGAGTGATCTCTGAGAATCAGAGATTCTGTGCTCCAGTGTGCCCCCACCAAAGGAGCTAGAGGGACAGGCATGGAGCAGGGAGTGAGGAAACCCTCGCCCATGCCACAGAGCCCTCTGCAATCAACACAGAGAAGAGCCATGCTGGAGTGCCTACTGCTTTCATCAGCAGAGTGGCAGGTAACTCTGTTGGCTGGAGTGCAATCTCTGAGATTGGTACCCAAGAAGCAAGGAAGTGGCAGAGATAGTGATGGCTGCTCTCAGAGCCATCAAGATCCACCCTCATGTTCTGTCACTTGCAGGCTGTGGTCAGCATTGCAAGGGCTGTGGGGACAGAGGAGGCCCCTGTGACCGCTCAGTCCTCACACCTGAGACTGCTAACCACTCTGTATTTCACAAATGAAGAAATAGGAAATGAGGTTAGGAGGAAACAGGAGGCTGGGTGTGGTCTCCTCAAGACTGCAGAAGGCAAGGTTTTTGCCAATGCAGGTTCCCCAGCTAACACTAATAAATGCCGAAAGTCCACTTCTCTGACTGTGTTAACCAGCTCTGTAACTCATGATGTCTGTAATCTGCTACAGCCTAAAAATCAAAACAAACCATTAATAACTAACGTTTCCATTTATTATAGAGAAGGCCGATAATCTAGAGTACATGGCAATCCATCTCTAGAACCCTGGCAACTCCTACGGATAGCATAGAGAAGATTAACATTAATAAAGGGATCTGGAGAGATGGTTCAGCAGTTAAGGTGCTTGCCTGCAAAGCCTAACAACTCTGGTTCAGTTCCCCTGTACCCACGTAAAGCCAGATGCACAAAGTGGTACATGCATCTGGAGTTCATTTGCACTGGCTATAGGCCCTGACATGCCCAAACTCTCTTTCTCTCTCTGTCTGTAACTCTCTGCTTACAAATAAATAAATAATTAAAAAAAAGAAATTAATACAGGACTGGAAAGATGGCATGATAGGCCGAGGAGGCCTAAGGGGCACTTCCAGTTCGGTCTCCAGGACCCTCCATAAACAGCTGGGGGTGGCCATGGGCATCTGTAACTCCAGTCTAGTAGGGGAACAGAGACTGTAGAATCACCCGAGCTCACAGAAAATGGCAAGCTTGGGTATCAACAAAGACACCAGTTCAAATAAGAATGATGGAGCCAGGCAGAAGATCGATGAAGCAAGGACCTGATGCTCTGCTTGGGCCACTGCAGGACACACATGTGCCTCACCACACACCCACACCCACCCCCCTCACACACACACACAGAAGCAAACAATAAATTTAAAAGGAAAAGAATTACTAAAGGCGTGGGGCCCCATCTCCTAGGCAACACGTCTAATTCTGCCCCTAGGTTCCCTGGCACCACTCCACCTGGTATAGCTCTTTTTCTTGCTCCTCCTTCACTCTTCTAAGAACCCAAGTGTTTTCAGTAGAGAGGCTGGTAGCTCTTTCTGCCCAAGACATCCTCTGATTCGAGGGTGGAAATTCCCAGGTGTTTGCAAGGGCACCTCCCCTGCAGCTCTGCCACAAGGATCAGGAGGCTCATGCCCAGGGAAGAAGGAAAATAACCAGTTGGATCAGTGGGTGAGAGATTGGAGCACAAAGAGGCCTGAGACAAAGGGCAGCCTAAGTGGGTCAGGAGACCAGAGTGCATGGAGAGGCTCTGGAATGCTCTCTGGGAGGCCTGCCACGGAGGATTTCAGTCCTGCCCTGCCCCCACCCCATCCTCCAGGGCAGGGTGACTCAGCACTTCCCTTTTGTTCTAGCCAAACCCAGGAGGCCCTACCAAGGCTGACTGCTGTCATACTTTGGTTCTTCTGGCTCCTGGTAGGTTCTAGATCTGTATATAGTAAAAGGTTGTTTCAGAGGGATGTGTATAACTCATCCCAGCATCTGATATTCTTCTATGACTTTTGGTTTTGACTTGAGCCAATAGCTGGAACTCGTCAGGTTTTGGGCTCTGTTGACTGTTTACAGCACTGTACCATAATACAGGTGCTCACTGGGTGCCAATATTTCATGAAGAACTTGACATGGGCACTATGTGTAAGTGTCAGAAGCTGACCACAAGGTAAGGATGACCATCTCCATTTGCAAATGAGATGTGTGAAGTTGCTCAGGGACTGAGTCTAACTGGATGGAGCCTTTTGCATTTAAGAGTCCATGTTCTAAACCTACACTCATGACCGCCTAGCAGAGATTAGAAATGGTTTATTGAGATTAAACAAAAACCAGGAGGAAAACACATTGTAAGAGAATGTGGAGAAAACTCAAAGCAAGCATTGACCCAAGGTGGTGAGCAGGGCAGGGACGAGGGACAGAGGCATTTGCTGTTAGTAGAACCTATGGTAACTGAGGCAGCTGGCCATCCATGGCCATGTAAAGCTGCACCTCGAGAGCTGCCCAGTATCGAAGCATCTCTTAAAGATGTGTTTTATTACCTCTATTTTCCAAGTGTGAATTCTTGGGTTATCTAGATCTGGATTCTCCCAGCCACTGGAGGACAAGTGTATATTCAGTGTAACTAGAAAGGCATCTATCATACTGTGTGCCCCATCTCTGGCTCTCCCTGAAATTTTCATTATTACAGTGAGCGGCTAAGACAGCAGAGGCAAGGCATTACCTTCCAAAAACTATCCTTTAACTGCACATTGCCCCCAGAATCACACTCATAAAAGGCAAGTTCTATGTCTGTTTGCTTCTATATAATTAGCTTTGGGGATGTAGAAGCTGATCTTCATTTGTATACTGAAGTAGGAATATTTAAGTAACCAAGAGAGGATGAGTCAGGGTGTTTCTCTTCCTGGAAGACTCATTCTGTTTCTGGTCAGGCTGATACATTGACTTTGCAAATTAGAGAATAGGGAAGAATGGGTCATAGGTAATCTTTTAAAAAATTTACTTATTTATTTATTTACTTATTTGAGAGAGAGAGAGAGAGAGAGAGAGAGAGAGAGAGAGAGAGAGAGAGAGAATGGGCATGACATGGCCCCCTGTCGCTGCTAACGATCTCTAGATGCATGTACCACTTTGTGCATCTGGCTTTCTGTGGGTTCTGGAGAATCAAACCCAGGCTGTCAGGCTTTGCAAGCAAGTGCTCCCAACCTCTGAGCTATCTCTCTGGTCCCATAGGTAATATTTCTGAGGGCTGTAGTCAAATAGGATTAGGGATGGAAAAGTTTGGAACTTGGTTCTACAGTGGAAGAACCTAGAAGCTGGTGGGTGTTACAAACTTCCCAACTCAACTTCCTCTTCACTTTAGTCAGTGTCTCTATACTGACTACATAAAGATTGTCTTGGACTTAATAAGGCTGAAACCCTCAGATTTAGGCCACTGACATTTTAAATTTCTCCAGTGGTGTCTTCAGACAAACATAGATATGCAAGGAAACAAGACCAAGAACAGAACTTTGTGTAATTCTCGAGTTCTTTCTAGTTATCATCCTATTTCTCTTCTTTCATTTACTAATAAACTTGAATAAATGGACTGTGCCTTTTTAATCTTCATGTGTTTGTTGCCCAGTAACTTTCATGAAACCTGGCTTTGACTTCTGCTTCTCTGACTCCACTAAACTATTCTCTTTACTTGCTTGAAGAAACACTGTAAATGGTATTCTTCTACCTTCTTTTATGAATGAAAGTCTTTCAAGTTTTAGTTGGATATATGAATACCAAGAAAAGACTTCACTTTGTAGCTTTCCTTGCAGCTGGGTGTGGGCATCTGGGGCAATTTCTGGCTTTCTTAAAGCTACCTGCTCACCCTGTCCTTCCTCTTTTGTTCTTGCTGCTATGAGAAATCAGTCTTGGAAATTGATGACCAGATAAGAGACACATTGGCACATTGAGGATGGCATTGGTACGCTGTGAACCCTGTTGGATCTATACATGAGAAATAAATAGACATACTGTATTTTCATCATTTTATAATGGGGTCCCTTTGTTAAAGCAGCCTAGCGAGTGTCCTATTAAACTTCTTTAGTTCTTATTCAAAAGTATTATGGGGCTGGAGAGATGGCTCAGCGGTTAAGGCACTCACCTGCAAAGCCTAATGACCTGAGTTTGATTCTCCAGTGTCAGATGCACAAAGGTACACCCATTCTCTCTCTCCTCAGGAACCTACTTAATTGCCTTTCTTTCCCCTCCTATCTATATGCTCAGGCATACCCACCTTCTCTGTGCTCTTTAATCCCTCCATACTCTGTCGCAGAGAATGACTCATGTGGTGACTGATTTAGGCATCTATTTACTTGAAATTATTTAGTGAGGTCTTACGTTCTGGTAAGCCCTAACAATGAATTAGATACAGCTCTCAAGCACAAGGGATCATAGGCAAGAAAGGAGAGGGAAAGGCAGAGAGAGAGAAAAACTTAATATAGTGAACTGAATGCCTCCTTAAAGCACAGGATGGGAGCTTACAGAGGAAGGCACCCAACTGGCTTGATGACAGAGGAAGGGTGAGCGTTAGAAAAGTTTCTCAGAAGTTAGCCTCGCAAAGGGCATCGAACAGGAGGAGGGCCTGAGGGAAAGGAGGGCTATTCCAAGGCTAGCAGTCATCCCGGAACCGAAATCTAGACATGAGGGCTGGAGAGATGGCTCAGTGGTTAAAGGAACTTGCTTGTAAAGCCTGAAAGCCTACTGGCCACAGTTCAATTCCCCAGTACCTACATAAAACCAGAAGCACAAGCTGGTACATGTGTCTAGCATCCGATTACAGTGGCAGGAGGCCCTGGTGTACCACCCATACTCACTTCCTTTCTGTCTGTCTCTTTCTGTCTCTCTCAAGTGTCAATATCTTTGTGAGACACTTGAAATAATCTGGACATGAGAACCTTCAAAGGATTTATAAAGTTGGCATGTGGAAAGGACAAAGCTGAGAGCTGAGGGTGGTGTGGTACAGCGGTGTGTGAAGAGGCTTTGTTCATGCTCCTACAGAGGACCAGCTTCCTTTCCACTGGAAGAATCAGATGGTCAGGTCTACCTCCAGGGAGAGCATTCTTGGTGTCTGAGTGAAGGAATCTAATTTAAGGAGAGGTCTGTAAAGAGTAGAAACAGAACGCTAGTTTGGAGTCTGTTAGCAGTGGAATAATGAGGTGGTGGAGATCTGTGGTATTGGTATTAAGACTGAAAAAAAAAAAAAAAAAGAAGTGAATCAAATCTGTGGACTACCCAGGAGATGAGATGGGCATGACGTGGTGTCTGATGAGGAAATAAGAGGAAGGGTCAAAGGTGACTCCTGGGACTCTAGCCTGGGTGGAGGCAATAGTGCCTGCTGTCACTTATTGTAGTGATTAATCTTTACTGTCAATTTGAAGTCACCTAGGAGACACACTGCTAGGGAGTTTCCAGAGAGTTTAAGTGAGGGAAGCCCACCCTGGATGTGGGTTGTACCATTCCATGGGCTTGAGGGGGGGGGGAGGCCAATTTCACACAAGCATTTATTTCTCTCTTCTTCTTGGCTCTGAATGCAAACGTGGCTCCCACTCCTGCTGCAGTGCCTTCCCTCTGTGGTGCCCTGGGACGCCTCTTAAACCATAAGCTAAAATAAATCCTCCTCCTTTAAATGGTTTTACCGTGTATTATGTCACAGCAATGAGAAAAGAAACATGCACTGCCCATGGATGGTTAACTTGGACGGTGAGGAAGCTTACTCTCCAGGCTCCCTTCCTTGAAGCAGCCCACTCAAAGGCTATGGGGAGGCCGGAGAAAGTTGCTCTTCTTGGGGATGGAGAGATTTCTCAGTGGTTAAAGGCTCTCACTTGCAAAGTCTGGTGGCCTGGGCTCAATTCCCTAGTGACCAAGTAAAGCCAGATACACAAAGTAGCTCATGTATCTGGAGTTTGTATGCAGTGGTAAGAGGCCCTGGACCACCCATATTTTTTTCTCTCTCTCTTAAATAAATAAATATTTGAAAAGAAAGTCAGGCATGTTGATGCACACCTTTCATTCCAGCACTCAGGAGGCAGAGGTAAGAGGATAGCCATAAATTTGAGGCTACCCGGAAACTATATAGTGAATTCCAGGTCAGCCTGGGCTTGAGTGAAAAACCAAAAAACAAACAAAAAAATAGAAAGTTTGTCTTCTTAAGTCTGTATTGTTTATTAAGGAGGGCCCACACTCTCTTTAAACTGGGATTTGCCACAAATTTAAAACCCGAATTCACTCCTGCCTGTCTCCTTACAGCCCAGCCCTCCTTATCCACCATGGGTCTGTGGAAGCAGCTGGCATCGTGCCAGCCCCGGGCTTGGCATATTGCCATCTCTTCAGTGGCCTTTAGCACCTTGACAGTTTTACTTTGGAGTTGCCCTTTATCTCCACCCTCTAAAATTAATTTACCAGCGAAATGTTTATAGTTTCAGAAAAATAAATGTGATCTATTTGTCAAGGTCCTTTATAACCTATCTACCAATACAGGTGCCTTCATGTGATTTATTCTGTTGAACTTCCTTATTTGCTAGTCATCTCCTTGCTTTGTATATCGACTGAGGATTTGCTACCATTAAAGACTTATCTAACCTGAGACTTGGAATCTCAGTGACTCAGTGGTGACTGCTGTTTGGGATGTCTCCTACTTACAGAAACCATCTGGCTTACGCAAACATCACTCTTGACTCTGACTGTAGGGTACAGTTAGCACATGCTCACACTCCAGAATTTTGCTTTTGACAATGCTGAGTCAAAAGGCAATCTGTGTTTGAGACTGTAAGCCTTTGAACATTACTTATTAAATAGTTACAATATCTGGAATCCAATATGCTGTCATCTGCAGTCACGGTGCTTTCCTGGCCATTCTCACATCTGAAAGAAGAGTCATCCTTATTGCTGTGCACTGAATTGTCACCTGATAAATTACTTCTGAGAATTTTCTGGTATCTGAGCAGCTGTTATTACATGTATGAAAAAAATCTAATTTCATTTTCTAAGTGTTTTTTTCATCTCATAATATCCCTGCTTCAATAAATTTTCACCAAGATGCACTAAAATGGGACTCTTATCAATTTATTATCTTAGCAATCTCAACAAACAAGGAACTCTCACCATTTCCTTTCTTTATGGATAAGGCTGGCTGGGATCTTTCTGAAAAAGAATATGCCATACAACTCTGTGTTGCAAAAACCGCAGCCTTCTGTTGATGGTCCTTTGGTTTTTCTAGCAAGAGGATAATGTACTAGTAGGAAAGGAGTTATGGAAAGAAAGTTACAATGTTTCCCTTTGAAGATACTTCTGCCTCATAGCACACAGTGCTATGTTTCAGACCAGAGCTTTCTTAAGTCTCTTCTCACTTCTCCAGTCTCTCCACATCTGTCACATGCTGGTAGCCAGCAGGCAGGTGGCACCTGCCAAGCTTCAAGGACTTGTCTGGATAAAAGGACTAACGGCTGATTATCATCATTCCTCATAAAAGCAAAAGTCATTTCCAAGGTGCTGGAGAGATGGCTCAGTGATTAAGGCACTTGCCTTCAAAGCCTAAGGACCTGGGTTTGATTCTCCAATACCCACATAAAGCCAGATGCTCAGGGTGGCGCATGCATCTGGAGTTCATTTGCAGTTGCTGGAGGCCCTGGTGTGCTCATTCTCTTTGTCTGGCTTTCTTCTCTCTATCTCTCTCTGCTTGCAAATAAATGATAATGATGATGATGATGTCATTTCCTGGGGCTGGAGAAATGACTCAGTGGTTAAGAAGCTTGCCTGCAAAGCCTAACAACCTGGGTTCAATTCTCCAGTACCCACTTAAAACCAGATGCACAAAGTGGCACATGCATCTGGAGTTTGTAGTGGCTAGAGACCCTGGCATGCCCATTCTCTCTGTATGTCTCTCTCCTATCTCTCTTTCTGCTTGCAAATAAATAAAAATATACTTTTTAAAAAAGGAAAAGTCATAACAGTGTAATCCTCAAATACATATTAGACCATCCTCAAATACATATTAGAGAGTTCCAGGCCAGCCTGGGCTACATGAGACCATGTTTTTAAAAAGCAAAACTCAAAACCCATAAACACCATTTCTACAAGGAAAGCAAAAAAAAATTCAATCCTAAGCAATATTGAACAGATGCAGCATGGTGCAGGTGGAGACATTGTGTGCACATTTCTTTTGGGGGAAAGTGCCATATTTTTTGTCTTCACATCTTTCTGTTATTTCAGGCCTTCTGATGTTTGGGGTGCTTTGGGGGATCCAAGGAAGGTGTGGATTTCTGACATTTGGCATGCTTTGGAGGATGCAGGGGTGGTGTATGTTAGTGGCATGAGTAAAAAAGAAAACCTGCCAGCAGCCAAGGGAAAATGGTTAGGATAGACAAGGAACAGTGTGCAAGGCCTGAGCAGGTGCGGTCTCCCTGCTGCTGCCCAAGGGGACATGCTGCAGCCAGGGCAGGGCTGTGTAGGAAAGAAAACTGGGGAAAGACTTGGCTTCCTTTCAGTCATACATGGCGTGACCACTGATCCTGGCTGCCCTGGGAAGACTAGAGAACAAAGAATATTTAACACCTTGTCAACCCAGAATAAACAGTAATGAGCCCAGAAAGGAGCCAGTTCCTTGTTTATTCCACACACATCATCACCCCTAGCTGCCTGTCATCCTCATTCCGTTTTTGTTCCATTGGCAGTTGGCTACATGAAATGAGGCAAAAGGTATTTTACACAAAAACCACATAACAGTGTGTAACAGATATCACCTCCAGTCCAGGGCAGGCCTAGCCATTCATGCAGTCCAGTGTCTGAAGTAAGATTTTTCTCAGCATGCTGTTTTCACACAAGTCAGCACTCTGTTCCCCAGCTGACTGATCCACGTGCTCCCCACAGGCTGGCGAGGAAGGACCATTCCTTCCTCAGAGCTCCTTTGGCTCCATGTTGGACATAATTAATCCTTGAGATCGATGGAATTTGTTAACTTCTTTCTTGCCTTTCTCCCTCTTTCTTCTCTTATCCTTTCTTCTGCCTTCCCACCTTCTTCCCTTCTTGTGTCCTTGATCCTAGACATTTCTGATCATTATATTTCCTACTGTGTTGCTGTAACCACCAGGATCCTGTGTTCTCTGTGGTGGCCAGAAATCTGTTTCCATCATTAGTGGCTAACAGAACACAAAGGATCTGAGCAAGCAGAAGACTAGGCCAGGAGGTTACTGATTAGACGTGGCTGCCTAGAAATTATGTGAGGAAAACCTGTGGCATTCTTTCAACTATGTGTCCCATGATATATTTTGGGTTAAAATTGATTGATCTCAGCATATAAATAGATGGCAATGGAATTCAAATTGTTGATTCAGCACAGCATCTGTGCTCCCAATCCTCTGGGACCAATGAGATGTCAGTGCTACTTACATGGTCTGATCTCTTATGTATGTTGGAGAACAGCGAGCAAAGACATCAATTTGGAATGTTTTAGGTGACTTCACCCTAGCATCCAGGTTATGAAAGAGGTGCAATCATTTATTTTTAGACTCACAGCTATGGTGTACCCGCCACTACCCATTGCTGCCTCTGTTTCCCTCCTTCTCTCTGTGTCGTAATAATGGGAGGAAAGTATCCAGGCAGCAGGCAACTCCCTTGTCCTGACCTTCACAACCTGTCTGTGTTTATTAATTCAAATTTATCTTGAGAATTAATATAGAGAAAACAGGGAACTGGTACACATGTATCATGCAATGTTTAGGTAAACGTATGCCTTGAGTAATGTTCAAACCAGGGCAAACATATCTATCTCCCCACATCTGTTTCTCCGCCATCTGTGTTTATGACCAGAGGGGATTGAGAAGCAGAAAGGTCAAAGTCCTGATAGTAGTATCTGAAATGAAGACAGGAACGAGGCTACCACGTGTTCCATCTACGTGTCATGATGTTTTTGGAATCTCCTGTACATGGAAAGTCTAGTCACCCGAGCCTTCGGGTTTCAGAAAGCAGTACTCCACAATCTGTCCCTGACTTAGATGTTCTTGTTCATAAATATTTTACTCATTAGGGTATCTTCTCCCCATCCGAAGTGCTCCATAAATATTTACTAAACAAACAAGTGATTCTTGCGTCCTCTAATAATACCGTGTTGGAAGTATGAACATAATATAATACTAGAAGGTATTAGTCATCAGGATAACCACTTAGTCATGCCCTCCATTGCCTTCTCTTGTAACTAATAAACACGAATGCCCATGTCATTTTAAATCCTGCTTCTTTGCATTCATTTGTTTTTCCATCAAAAATAGGTTGTTGTGACTCGGCCAGTCCGTAAAATACTTAACTCAGAAACATGGGGATTGGAGCTTGATGCTCAGAACCCACATAAAATTCCAGGCAAGTGTGGTATATGCCTGTAATCCCTGTGCTTGGGGGTAGAGACAGAAGGATCCCTGGGGATTGCTGGCCAACTAGTCTAGCTGAATTGGTGAGTGCCAGGACAATGAGAGACCCTGTCTCAAAGAAGGTGGGCAGCCTTCTTATGGATGACACCCACAGTTGTCTCTAGCCTCCACATGTGCTCAGACCCATGCACACCCTCACATGAACACATGTATATAAAATAGTCGTATACTAGGTATTATAACTATAAATGGTACTTTAGGTATTTATTTTTATAATTCTTGCCTTAGGAGCCATCAGATTTCAATCACTGATTGGTTCATTCAACAACTATGCATTAGGCTGTGTTAGATGCTAAGGGCACAAATGTGAGCAAAACTGTCTTCTTGGCACTTAGAAGCTAAAGTTTAGAGAAAGGAACATGAAGTTAGGGGCACACTGAGAGCTCCACGCGGATTTGAATCTATCTGGTTCCAAAACTTGTTTCTGAGAAACAGTGACAGTCAACTATAAGGCTGCTGCTCCGTGCCTCTCCTTCCATGCAATGCTATGAATTTAGTATATTCTCTCTTTCATCCAAATAAGGAAATTAGACTTTCAGGGGTTAAATAATGTTCACAATATCACAAAGCTAGCAGATGTCAAGGCCAAGATCTGTGTCCTTGCCCGCTAGCTGTGGGGCCCATGCAGGCACCACTTGATCTCCCTGATGCCTGGGTGACAGAGAGGATGAAGGTCCCTAGGTCCCCAAGTTTGGAGCTTACTCTAGCCTAGCTGGGAAGTGTAATGAAGTACCAGGCAGAATAGCCTGAGGCCACACAGGGAGTGTAAACAAACTGTTTGGGGTGGAGGAAGGATTATTTTAGTATAAGAAGTCCTTGAAAAATAGAGAACAAGGGAAAGCACAATAGATCTATAAGGTATCATCTTTCAAGTAGAAAATGACCTATTGCTCTGAGAGCACTGTAGATGGATGTTAGGATTATTTTGTTTCCTGAATCTTTTTGTTGTGATTGTTTCATTCGGTGAGAATAGTCATCTTATAAAATTTATTGAGTGAGATAGTCCAGTCTCAGAAATGTTATTTTAACATGGAAACCTTGGTCTCTTTTCAAGGTATTTTAATTACTGAAAGTATGGAGTCACAGAACAGTCTCGTGTTCTGAGGTCCCTCTGTATACTTGGTGTACTGCACAAACGTTCCCTGAATTCTGAGGAGCAGAAATCTAGCCTGTATGCCTCACATCAACCAGTTCAGTATGTCACCTCCACCAATGCGAAAGGCATCAGGATAAATTTCAAAATTTGTATGAATTAGAAAGAGATTTTCTAGGCTGGGCATGGTGGTGCACGCTCTTAATTCCAACTCTGGAGAGGCCAAGGAGGAGGACAGCTGTGAGTTTGAGGCCAGCCTGAGGCTACATAGTGAATTCCAGGTCAGCCTGGGCTAGAGTGAGACTTTATCTCGAAAAACAAAACAGCAGCAACAACAAATAAGAGATTTTCTACAGGCAAGCAGTTTCAGAGTGAGAACAGTTAATGCTAGTGCTGAGGTAGCTGGGGATATGACAACACTTTCTGTTGATCTACTATATACCTTATAAGCTAGGACTGGTGTTGGAGAGATGGCTCAGCAGTTAAGGAACTTGCCTGCAATTCCCCAGTACCCATGAACAGCCAGATGCACAAAATGGTGCATGCATCTGGAGTTCATTTATGGCTAGGGGCCTTGTCATACCCATTCTCTCTTTCCTTATAAATAAATAGATAAAATATATATTTTTTAAATTAGGCATTTGGGCTGGAGAGATTGCTCAGTGGTTAAAGGTACTTGCTTGGAAAGCCTGATGGTTGGGGTTTGATTCCACAGTACCCATGTAATGCCAGATGCACAAAGTGGAGTTCCTTTGCAGTGGTTAGAGGTCCTGGTGCACCCATACTTAGTCTCTATCTGCCTCTTTCTCTCTGTCTGTCTCTCTCAAAAATAAATAGAAATATTTTAAAAGCTAGGAGTTTATTAGATTATAAATCACATTGAAGATTGATTCAGTAATTGTGCAACTACAACCTCAATATACACCCTTAAGTAAAAAAAAACAAAAAGCAATGAATGTTACCGATTCCATATTGTTACATAAAAACAACTGTATCTGGGATTAAGTTCATTTGGAAATATTTTTGGACCTTAGCATACTATTTTACCGAATGATTAAAAATAGTCAAACACTTATCAAATATAAACATGTGATTGAAACTTAGTATTTTTCATACTCAACAGTTTGGTCCAAGCGTGGTTGCACATTGTAGGCTTCCAAAGCACAGGTTGAACACCCCTAAACCCAAATCCAAATTCTTTGGATTTTGTATTCCAGATTTTCAATCAGTAGACTCTATGCCAACATTTGAAAATCTAAAATCCCTGAAATCTGAAATACTTCCAGTCCCCAGCATGTTGGGAGGGGGGTATAAACCATGGCATCCATTTGGGAAGGTTTGGTTCTTCTCAGACCATCCACATCATTTATCAACTTCTGAGAGGTTTCAAACATCAACTTGGCTCAGCTGCTTTGAGATGCCATTGCACGTGCATTGGGTGATGCCTTTTGGAAGTCAGATTCATGGTGGACAAGAAAATACTTTATTGGCAATCAGATTATAAGGAGTGGTGGTAGTATTACTTCACCACAATGCTCCCTCAAAATCAGCTTCAACACATGCAACTGCAGATCCAGAGTCTGTCAGAATTCTGAAAGCTTCAGCTTGTCATAGTGACCATCAGATTATGATGAAAGTGAAGTTCCCCAGGACAGAGTCATTCCTAAAACAGAGGGAGCCTCAGTATGGTTCCCTCATTAAAGCAGCCAGTGTTCCTTTGTAAAACATGGGTCTGACACTGAGGCTCCCCCCACCAGCCAGAGGCTGTCTTCAGTTTAGCAGACCATGTCATCAAGCTCTCATGATAAGCATCTACTTTTCTGGCTGAATGTCATCTTTATGGAATATTGTGTTATTGCACAGGTCACTGAGAGAAGGCTGAGTTGAAAATTTTCAGTTGAAAACTGAGGCAGAAGAAACTTGTGGCAGGAGTGTGTGTGTGTATGCGTGAACCATGTGTGTTTTTAAAAAATGGGTGAAAGAAGATGTTTTCATCATGAATGAAAGCTGAATGCAACAAGTGCATGCAGTATGTGATCACCAAGGCTCATGTCCAAGCATTTTGCTTTTCCATTCAGAAGAGCAGAGAAGGAGGGTGATTGTAGGAGAGAAATTTGCATGTTAGGAATATTCACTATCGATGCTGAATGAATGGTCGTGTTCCTTTTTCAGGTATGTGTGTGGTGTGCATGTTGGTATGGTGTATGTGCTCATGTGGGGGGGGGCAGAGGTTGACATCGGGTGTCTCCCTGAGTCACTCTCCGCTTTATTTTACTTAGACAAGCTCTCTCATTTGAACCCAGAGTTCACTGAGTCAGTTAGTCTAGTTAGCCAGTAGGCCTCTGGATATCCTTTGTCTCCACTGCCCAAACTTAGCATTGATTACAGACAGGTTAACATGCCCACCTGGCATTTATGTAGGTGCTGGGATCCACCCACTGAGCCATCTTCCCAGCCCTTGTTTCTTGTCTTATAGAATGATGACCAAAAATATTTGTTGATATTTAATGCATTGAACCAATAGTTGTTGAGTATCTTGTCTGTGTTGGTCACTGGGTTGGGTGATTAAGATACAAAGCTGAATAATTTAGAACACTGGTATACTGTTCTGTTCCAGGTAACGAAAGCTTATTAAAGAGCCAAAAGGAGTCTTTGATAAGGGATAGCTCAGTCGGTAAAGCTTGCCCTGTTTGCTTAAGGATCAGGGTTCAATCCCCAGTTCACATGTGAAATGTTGGGAATGGTGAAGCGCAATACTAGAGCTGGGGAAACATCCAGGCAGATTCCTGTGGTTTGCTGGCCAGCCACTCTGGACTATCTGGTGAATTCTAGGGCAGTGGGAGATTCTGTCTTTAAAAAAAAAGTGGACAATGCCTGAGGAACACCACCTGTGGTTGTCCTCAGACCTCCACACACATGCATATGCATCCACACACTTGTGCACCTGCATACACACACACACACACACACACACACACACACACACACACACTGAGGCACAGAGTAGGAAGGAGGTGAGCAGCCATGAAGTCTGGATGTGCAGACACATTGTTGCATCCTGGTTTGTAGGACAACACCAGCAACACATTCGTGTATTTGCCTGTGTTTTGAGACTTAGTGACCAGTTCTATAAGGGTCAGGAAAAGTTTTAAAGGGAACATTGCTTGACCAGGTTCTTGATTATCCAAAGATTCTTGGCAGGTTTGGGGAATGGGCCTGAGAAAACATTCCTGGTTGAAGGAAATATGTGCTTTGGGGGACTGCAAGCAATCTTGCTTAGCTGGAGTGTAGGAAGAGAGGTTTGCTGAAGAGGTGCAGAGAACTAGAATTCATAGGTCTGTCAATCATTCTCAAGAGTGAACTTTATCCCACAGGAAGTAATAAGCCAGTGGAGGGTTATGAACCAAGCAGTAAAATGAACATTCTATGAAAAAAAAATGTATGGAGTTTCTACTTTTTTTAGGCCAGTACTAAAGGCTGATTTAGGTGTAAAAAACTCAAATCCTAATAAGGAAAATAATCTTTTAAATTTTTTAAAAGTCACAGATTTTTCGACAGTAGTAGTAGTATTAATAACAATAAGACACACTTATTGAGTGTATACCTGTGCCAGGTGTTTAATATGTGTTAGTGAAGCTGGGTATGGTGGCGCACGCCTTTAATCCCAGCACTCGGGAGGCAGAGGTAGGAGGATTGCCATGAGTTCAAGGCCACCCTGAGACTACATAGTGAATTCCAGGTCAGGCTGGTCTAAAGTGAGACCCTACCTCGAAAAACCAAAAAAAAAAAAAAAAAAGATAAATAAATAAATAAATAATATGTGTTAGTGTAGTTAATTCTCCCATCAACTCTAAGAAGTACATACTATAGGGCAGTATCATTATATAGGCAAGGAAACTGAAGTATGATTTGCTAACTTGCTCCTGATAAATAGCAGAGTCAGAGTTCAAATCTCAACTGTCTGATTCCAAAAAATGTACCTTTTTACATTAAGGACTACGCTATCACCCTGTGACAGAAATGACCTAGGGACACAGAGTGAGGGTAATACTTTCTAAAGAAGCAGAGGTGGTGATGGCATGTGCCTTTAGGAAGATCATTCTGACAGCCTGGTGGTGGGCAAGGGAGTGAGCTGAGGCTCCATTGTACCTTGATGATCTCAGAGGCATGGAAGGAGCGACAGGATTTCTTCACAGTTGAGATGTGAAGTGGCTCGCTGTGTAAATGAGGCGAGGTTTCTGATTTGATGTTGTGGTGAGTGGTTATCAACCATGGTTCATATTGCCAGAGGAGAAACAGAAAGGAGAGGGGTAAGGTAGAATAATTTTTCATTGGTTGAATTTAAGGAGGTAGTAAAAGGGTATCTGAACATGAGTCCTAGAGTTTAAGATTAATAGCAAAGCTATAGGTTGCTGTACACAGAGTGTCAAACAAATACATTAGTTAATTGCTTATATCTCATTAACCACAATTACTGATTTTATCTTAAAAATGGAGGCAAATATGAAACGTGGATAATATTACAAGAAAGAAGACAGTAACGCGGGCAAAGTGTGCATCCTTATTTAAGAGTTCACTGGAGGCAGGTGTTCTGATTTGCACGACGCTGAAACACAGTGTCTACTTCTAGGAGTGGGAGGGGGGATGACTAACGATGTAGTTGCTGGGAGAACAAGGGTAGGAAATATTGCCATACGCAGGTGAAGAAAAGATAAAGTACAAAAGTTGCTGATTCACTTCCTACTTTTAGAGTTACTTGATCTGCCTAGAGCTAAGCAGAACCAGGAGACAAAGGCTGATATGTTTGGATAGAAACATGAGTGGAAGTAGTTGGTATTACCAGGTACTTCCCTGAAACACACACACACACACACACACAGAGGCTATGAAAACAAGCCAGTAAATAGGTACCTTCAGAGAAGTAAGTCAAGACCTCTACTGAAGGAACTATGAGCATGTGTGTAGTACCTTTTATTCCCTCCTTCTTTGGAATAGAGAGAAGACATCCTTGCTTATCTAGCATGACAACACTTGTTTCAAAGGAATCTGTCCATTCCTGGATCATAACCACAGTTAGACACCTTTGAAACCACTGGCAGAAAAAAGGGTTCTTCCCACTGAAAGATGTTTTGGTTAAAAAAATATTATGTTGCCCATTAAAGACACCAACAAACACAGCAGCCAACAGCCCTAGTAAGGGACTGCTAAGGAGTGAAAAACTCGTAATTGAGATCACCACGGATGGAGCAAGAAGAAAGGGTGGAAAAAGCCCACCAAACAGTCAGACATGATAGCAGTGGGTGTGGGGGATAGGAAGTTCTCCGAGTAGAGAGTGTTAACAGGGTGTCCTTGGCCGGCAGTCTGTGGAGGCAGCATAAAGTGGGCAGTGGCCCTATGTTGGTACATTCTACGTGCAAAACAGCAGATGACAGGAGTGAAGAATTTAAAGACATTTTCTTTCTTGGAACATATGGGACTTTTAAAAGTGGTAAGGGAGGAGCTGGGTGATTATTTTTACTCAACTCATTTCTGTAGACATCTAAAAATGTTAAAATTCGCCAAATGTCATGACCATTTTAAAGAGATGATTAGATAGAACAGAATCGGTTGGGAAGATTTCCATCCCCAGTCAAGAAACATCTAGATAAAGGTGAAAGAACCAGACAAATATTAGAAACATTTACTATCACAAAGTAAGTGTTTAGAGGTGGTGGGTGGTGCCTGCTGGTTAGACAAGGGACTCAAAAACCTCATTCAGAATCTTACTATTTTTTCCTTCCTTCCCCTTCCTGGTGTGCTAGCTTTGCCTGTCTTTATGGTCATGGTGACAATATTCAGAGACACAGAAGACCATCTGCAGTTTAGAAAAATGCCAACATGCCTCCGTGTTTCTACTTATCAAACGAGAGTAAAGGCTTTGTAAGGCCCACCTGCAGGTGCCTGTACTGTTTCCTGGACTCTCAGAGACACTGAGTCAAGAAAATGGGGGAATGCCAAGGAGACACTGTCCACTATGCTAGCTTGCAGGAGAGAAGCTGACTTGATGTAAGCAGAAAGAAATAGCGACTGTAAACGCTCCAGGGTGATCCTTGAGCACATGGCAGGTATCCGTGATGTCTCTGCAGGGAGCTGGGCACTTACATCCGGGGCTCTGCCTCTCTCTATATATAGTCCAGTCTCAATTTCTTCTCTCTGCAAACTGGTTTTCTTGTTTTCCCATATTTGGAGGAGGAAGAAGATAGCTGCTTGTTACTTTCTGATTGCCATGGACAAATATGTTCCTGGAAGCAATTTAAGAAAGGAAGGTCTCATCATGGCAAGTGGTGCAAGAAGCTGGTGTTTCAGTGCAGCATGGGAATGAGAAAGAGATCAGCAAGTGGGGCTGGACTGGGAACCCTCAAGACCCTTCCCCAGTGACACACTTCCTCCAGCAGGGCTCCACCTCCTCAAGGTTCTCCAACCTTCATGACCAGTGGAGGAGAGGGCATTGTACAGTCAAAATACTGTACTACCCTTCCTGAAAGGTTAGTCCTTAGCGAGGATCTAACTTGAAAATGAGGAAATAATAGATTAAGAATTTCCAAACAGCAAGTGGAAGACAGGCATTTGATCCTACACCTGGCTAGATCTAAAATCTGTAGCTTCCAATGAGGATTGTAAGAGCCCTGCTGCCCGACTTGCTGACTCAGTCTAGTCTCTTCCATGTAAGCAGACCTGATCTGGAGGGTTGGTAAATTTCTTCTCTCGCCCTCTCTATCAACTCCCAACTAAAAGACTTTCTTTGTTACTGAAGCTTAAGATTCCATCATTAGGAGAGTCATTTATTTATGTACATTATGTAGTTTCTCATCATCATACGGTATTTGGCAGGTTACAATGACCTTCATAAAGATCTCATTTGATTTTTACGACAATTCAGTGACAGTAGGGCAGGGGTTATTGACTCTCATTTTTCATATAAGGAAATGGAGGCTGACAGGACAAGGTGACCTGCTCAGAAGACAGGAATACATGAAGGAACTCCCTAGTCCTGTGCTGGGAAGTGGGAGGTAGATGTTTATCAATCTGGAAAGAAATAATAGTATCACTCCAAGTGGGATGAGAGGGAGGGTCAGCCATGGCTGCCTTGGGTTGTACCCCTTGTTGGCGATTTCATGAGGCCAGATACCCTGGTCCATGGGTCTCTTTGTTCTCAGGCCCCAGCACAGTACTGGATCTTAACCATGCTGTGAAAGGGTTTCCTGGGTTAGACAGGAACTTGAAATAGATCAGTGTTCCAGGCTTTTACAACTTTGAGTCTCCGGTGGCTTGTACAGAAGGTGCTAGCATTCAGAGCAAGCTGGGAAGGAGAACTGGTTGGAGGAAGGACAGTGTCCAGGTAAGGAAAGCACAAGTTGATTGTGATTGTTTGGCATGAAGTGTCAAAGGAAAGCTAGTGAAAACATCCAATAATATTCTTTATCTTCAAAGGGAAGATAATTTATATGTGCTTTTACTACAAAAGACCTTCTACTGTGAAGTCATAAAAACAATTGTTTGCTGCGTTTATTATGGTACTTATGGCTCAGCACTCTTCAAACACAGCCCCAGATTGTGTGGTTCACAGTACTGACACTTCTGAGATAAGCAACATTTTCAGTTTAGAACATAACTGAGCATTACCTCTATATTGTCTTTTGTCAGAAGTTTTATTAGAGGACATATGCAATGTGCAACTGAAAACCATGAAAATAGTCTCCCATACAATAGGAAGAAGAAAGAGAAACAATCCACATTTCAAGTCTAAAGGAGTTTCAACTACATTTGTAGCTGTTCTTTCTTAACAAGCAGAGATCACAAATATTTTCCCATACTACCCTATCACCATTCTTGGCAACAGAGCAAGAACTGTAAACATGCTAGGAAAACCCTGCAGTCTGCAAGGAGAACAAAGTGATATTTCATATTAAAACCGAGTGTCAGTCATGATGGCTCACATTGTTAGTCACAGCACTTGGAGGCTGAGGTAGGAGAATCACTCTGAGTTCAAAGCTAACCTAGGGCTACAGAAGAGTTCCAGGTCAGCTTGGGCTTGAGTGAAACCTTTCCTTGAAAATAAAATTGGCTGATTAACATTATTCTTTGATAATATAGTTCTGCTACAGCCTTAGAGATACCTGAATAAATCTTCCGATCATCAGGCAGTGAACAAGTGAATGTTCCCTTTTCTAGTAGTTATCTTCTCAAAGCAAAACACCCAACCAGAAGCAGTTTATAAAAGGAAAGTGTTTATTCCAGCTCACAGGTTCAAGGGGAAGTTTCATCATGGTGGGCAAAACATAGCAGGTAGCTATGCATCACATCTTGTCACATCAGCTAGGAGAAGGTACTGAGAGTGAGCTAGCTATGACCAACCAATGAGGCTGAACTAATAAACCTCAAGACCCACCCCTTGAAATACACCTCTTCCAGCAAGGGCCCACCTCACAATGGTCCCACAACTTTCCCAAATTGCCACTAGCTAGGACCAAGTATTCAAAACACATAAACCTACTGGAAACATTTCATTCACGTCACCACATGTACATACTGACACTAGGGTCATGGGTCACTAAATTAAAAGAAGAGCAAGGCAAGATTTTACCCAGATGAGCTTTTTCTAGCAGAACTGCACGTAGAACCTATGACCCCTGGGAACTAGCAGTCAGGTTTCCATGTGACAAAGACAAGCTACTGACAATCTTGGGAGCAGATGGGCCTGGGTCTTTGTCATAGACTCACTGAGTACCAATGGTTCATATGACCTTGGGGAGGTTGCAGAACCTCAAGCCCAGTTCTTTATTCATAAAATTGTGAGGCTAATCTTTTTTTTATATGGCTGTTACAAGCTTACCTTGTATGTGGGGAAAAAAAGATTAGTACAGTGGGACAATGTGGACTAGTGATGATATTGAGTATCATGCTTGCTTCCGTTTCTTTGCTTTTGAGAAAAAAGTTCAGCTACAGAGGACATTCATTGGAGCATTAATATAAACACACATACAGAGGTGCTGCATGTGTGCTTTACATGTGACCAACTTGGCTTTGCTCATATGGAGCTTATGTCTAATGGGTAAACTGACAGGTAATAAAGAATCACACTATGTACAATTAGTAATATTCTACAGAAGGCACCATCAGAACACTGAAGAGAGGTATATTTAAATCAGACCATTCTGGGAGGGACAGGAGAGATTGTGGGGAATGTTCTAGGCAGGGCAGTGACATTCAACTGTTTACTTATTTTATTACACTAATTGAATATCTACTAAATGCCACAGACTGCTCTAGTATTGAAAATACAGTAGTAAATAAAATAGGTACCCTTAAACTGGGTGTGGCCATGAGGTCTATAATCCAAGCACTTTGGTAAACTGAGTCCAGAGTATCATGAGTGTGAGCTACATGTGTGAATTCTAGACTAGTCTGGGCTGCAAAGCAAGACCTCTTTTAAACAAAAAAGCAGCATGAAACCTCCACACTCTTTTTCTTATAATTCTAAATTTTAGTAGGCGAGAGCGACAACAATAATGTGAATTGAAAACGCCTGGGTTCTGAGAGGTGCTTTGGAGAATAGCTCAGGCAGGGCAGTGGTGGTGGGGTGGGGGTGTGAGGATGCTACTTTAGGCGGGAGTGTGGGAAGGCTTCTTCGGGGAGGTGTCATTTAAGCTGAGATCTGAATGGTAACTGTGGGAAGCTCAAGATGATCCTATGAGGCAGAGGAGCTGTTGCAAAAGGCTTAGGCGGGGAGTCGATTTTGTGATTCTGAGTTAGCAAAGAGGATTGGTATGGCTCAGCTACAGTGGATAGATAAGAGCAACAGAAGACAACCTGAGGGATAATATGGGAAGGCAGGGAGGTACCAAACCTGTAACAGGCCAGAAGTTTGAACCCTGTGAGCTCCGACACTTCCTATGGGTTCCCCATGGCAGAAAGAAAGAGGCTGGGCTAGATGACAAGAGGTGATTTAGGAGATACAGCAAGAGCTCGAGACTGTCAAGTCCCATATGGAGGATCTGGGGGACACTGACTTCTACTTAAGTTATGGAAAGAATCCCAAGGAGCCATACCTAAAGTCACTCAAAAAAACCTTGCATTTATATGCCTTTAAGGGAACACTTGAATATATGTGTGTACATCTTTTTTTTTTGATATTGTTATTGTTCAAAATTAGATACATTGTATTAGCAAAGATTATGTTGGTAACCCTGATTCCCTCCTCCCTGTCCCCAATTCACTGGGTATCCTCCTCGGTGGGCATACTGGATCAATCCATGGGGTAGGGGGTTATGGATAGCAAAGAGGCAGCCAGGTTCCCCCCACCCTTGTGTGTTGTTGCTGAGGGGGCTAAGTCTCTGGATATTCTCCCCCACCATGACTCTTACACTCTGCCCCCGCTTCCGCTCAGTTCCCTGAGTCATGGTGGGTGAGTTTTAAGACTGCTTTATTGTTAAGATCTTAGGGGCCTCTGTACTTCTGCTTTAGGTCGTGTTGGAAATTGTTGATGTCTGTCACTCTGACTTATCCTGGGTTGACTGATTAGCTCTGCTGATAGATCTCTTGCTATCCCATCACTCTCTCAGGGGTTTCATTTGGGGGCTACACAATAAGCCTGGGGTGGTTTGTCTCTTGCCAGGATGTCAGTCCTCCTGTAGCTCATTGGTGGAGTTGGAATGACCTTGGCTTTCTCACTGCCTTCTGAAAAATACAAACAAACAGGATCTTCATCGGAAAGTGAGGTCAGTATGGGTTAAATGAAACACATATTTCTAACTTGGTGAGATTCTATTGGGATTAGCCTCTCCGTAGTTCTCTAGTAATGGGAATTTCTCCTTGGGGGTCCCTAAGTTTTTGGTTCCCATAGGATTTTGACCTGAGTCCCAATTCCAGTTAAGGGCTCCTTGACACTGAGTGGATTTCTTGGCCAATTTGAAAGCTGTTGAGTACCTCCCAACCCCTAGGTTATGGCGCTTCTATTGCCCAAGTGATCACTTCTTGGTTTGCTGATCTCTATGTATACATATTCTTTTTTTTTAAACATTTTATTTATTCATTTTCAAGGAGAGAGAATACACCAGGGCCACCACCTTGTGGGTCTGGCTTATGTGGGTCCTGGGGAATTGAACCCAGAGCCTTAGGCACAAGAGGCAAGTGCCTTATCCTCTGAGCCATCTCTCCAGCCCTGTATACATATTCTTGAATCAAAGTCCCAACACACAGACCCCATGACAGCTTAGAATTCTTTTCAGGTGTGCAAATTTGATTAAAATGGCTCTTATTTGTGCAACATTTGAGTATATTTGCCATGATGGTGATATCTGCGATATTTGCTAGATGGAATGTTAGACTGGGTAAGTTGTGTTTTATGGTAGTAGAATGCACCTGCCTTACCATGAGTAAGAGGAAAGAGCTAGCTCACAATGTCTAATCAGTAATCACTATGTTACTTATTACAGCATGGGAGAACATTGCCTTACAATGTATGAGGTAGACACTGCTACCTGCCAACCTTGTATCCTGATCTCATCCTTTTTTTTTTTCAAAAAATATTTTAATTATTTATTTTCAAGCAGAGAGATAGAGAGAAAGTGGGGGTGGGTGATGGGTGCCCCAGAGCCTCTTGGCACCACAAACAAACTCCGGATGCAAACGCCACTTTCTGGCTTTACATGAGTACTGGAGAATTGAAACCCGGTTTTTAGCCTTAACTGCTGAGTCATCTCTCTGGCCCTTCATTCTTATCAAAAGAACCTCAGACTTGATTGCCAAAGCCCAATCAAAATACTTGTCTTCCAAACTCCTATAGCTAGGGGGTCATCATATGACAGGATTCTGGCCAACTAAATGTAGGCAGAGGTTACTGGAGTGGATGCTCTTTTCTGGACAAAAAGCTACCCTGGGGCTCATTGGAGGACTGGGTGTTTTCCTAATCTGACTCTCCACAATGACAATGCCAAAGCTTGAGTGCCAAGACTGTGCCTGCAGAGTTTGGGTTGAGGATCTCACTCACCAGCATTGCTTTGAGCTGGAGATGAACTCTGACCTCAAGGGCCAGTTGTCGGGAGCTTATCATTATAGTGCCCAAGGAAGTTGGTGATGATCAGAAAGTAATCATAATGCTTGTTTCAGTTCCTCAACTGAAATCTTTAAAAAAAAAAATCCAATTATGTCTAGTGCATGAATCAGAGAAAAAGCTCAGTGGGAAGCATGTAATCTAGGAGATTTCGGCCTAAAACAATTTAGAAAATCTGTACGAAAAATAAGCAAAAGCACACCAGAAGTTGCCCATGACTGCTCTAGGGAATGTATCCTTCAGGTCTTGTTCGCAGCAAAGGGTGGGCCAGAGAGGTTCCCTGAGACAGAGCACAGGTTGAAGCTTCTCTGAAATTCAAGGGCAAGGATTTTCATTTTGAATTTCCAGAGTTTCAGTTATAAACAGAAATTTCTAAATTAAAAAAAAAAAAAGAGGCAGTGGGGGCATGGCTAATCTTTCTGATACCTGTACTATCTGGAGCTAATCTGCAGACATAAAGCTATGGTACAATGATGTTAATCACAAGCATGTCTCAGAATTCATTACATTAAAGTTATATTCTATGTATGTAATGATGAATACGGTGTTGAAACTTAAAAACAGGTGGGATCCTGGGATCCTGAGGTAGTAAGATGATCACAGTGAGGTGAGGCCAGTCTGGGGCTACAGTGTGAGTTCCTGGTCACCTTGGGCTAGAGTGTGTGTGTGTGTGTGTGTGTGGTGGGGAGGAGACCTAACCAAACCAAAGACAGGATAAAGGAACTATTTTAAAGATGTTGGGAAGGTGACAGAGGGACAGTCAAGTGGAAATGTGCTCAGTCGGTTGAAGATAAAGAGAATGGAGCTCAGGTAGTAGGTGGAGTAGGGAATGAGTCACCTGTCTGAGGTGAGTCAATGAGTTTGGTCTGTCATAAGCACAGTGCATGATCCTACTAACAGGCCCTAAATACAGGACCAATGCTCAGACAAGGAAGACAGAGATCTCGAGAAAACAAAACAGCATAAAAAAAAGTTGCGATTATTATTTATAGCTCATGTTTGTTTTATCAGCTGCTACCTTCCCAGAAAATCTTATCCCAAACTGACCTCCTAACTGACACGTGGCGTTGTCAAGGACACATTTTCGTATGGAGGAATGCCACGGCTTCGCCAGGTATTTCGTATAGGATCAGAGTAGCTGGAAGCCCATCTTTGCTGGAAGGTGAGGCGCCCCCAGCCCCGGGCCGCAGTGGATTCTAGGTGTAGGGTCGTCTAGACTCATGAACAGCTAAAGAACTGTGCTCGTTTAGAGGAGGCTGTGGCCGGGAAGCAGATCGCGGGCCCCAGGGAACCAGCACGAGGGACAGCGTAGCTGGGGCGGGAAGCCGGCCCTCGTCACCCCGCATACCAGACGCGTGGCTCACCGCGGGCCATGGGGGGGGGGGGCTCGGCGCAGAGGCAGAGTCACGACCAAGGGACGCAGAGGAACCCAAGGCCAGTGGGCGGGGCTAATAGAAAGACCCGCCCCCACCGCCTACTACATTTCCCAAAATCCAATGCGGCCACCCAACCTCGCTAGCCCGGCGCGGAGGGAAGACGTGCGGCATGGGATCGGGAGTCAGAACGCAGGCTCCGCCCCGTGGACGTCGGTGGGGAGATGCGCAGGGATTGGCTGGAGAACGATCGGGTCCCGCCCACACGGTGACGACAGGCACCCGTCTCGCTACTTAAGGCGTCGTGGTCGGGTCCACCCCGCCTTAGCTCCCGCGCTAGAGAGAAACATGTATCGTTTCCGATCACAGCTCTTCACGGGGATTTCTGCTGCCGCCACCGCCAACTTTTACCCCCGCCGCTGCTCGCCTCTGTTGTTAGCTCAAAACTCGCCTCTCAGCCGCCCGCCGCACAGACGCACGAGTAGAAAGTGCAGCTCCATCGGCTGATCCTCGCTGAGCTCCGAGTTGAAGGCGGCACCGGGCGTCCCACGATGCCGAAGAATAAGAAGCGGAGCACTCCGCACCGCGGTGGCAGTGCTGGGGGCAGCGGCGGCTCCGGGGCAGCTGCGGCGGCGGCGACGGCAGCAGGTATGGACAGTCATGTCCCTGGCGCCGGCATCCCGGTTGCCGGCCGGGTTATGAGGCTCCAAGCCCCGGGGCACGGCGGGAATTGTAGTTCGATGTGAGCTCCGGACCTTGGCGTCCCTTCGAGGGCGCGTGGGGTGGCTGAACTACATTTCCCAGCGTGCCCGGGGCCCGTGCCTCGCGTGATTTGGGGCTGGTGTGCGGCGCGGACTGGGGCCCGGGGCACCGGCCGTGGGGGCGGGCGGGGAGGAGGAGGGAGACCTTGGGCCTGAGAGTGTCCGCGCCCGAGTCACCCGGACTGGGCGGGATCGGAGCTTCCCCGGGGGCTGCTGCTAGCCGCCCCCACCTCTCTCCGACTCAGGGTGGGGCGGAGCGCGATCGGCTTCCGGCTGTCACCCGCTGCCGGTGATCCGTGTCCGCGTGCCCAGCGACCGGCGCGTTTGGACCGGGTTTTGCGTCACACGACCTAGGGCTGGCGCGATGGTGCGGGGTGATGCAGAGGCGCGAGTGGCTTCCCTGCCGCCGCCCCTGGCGTCACGCGTTTCCACCTGGCAGGCTGGAGCGTCGGATGCCCGGGGCCACCGCCCCACCCCAAGTGTGGCTTTTGTCCTTAATCGATACGTGCCAAGCCGGGGCCTCCAGCCCCCTCCCCAGAAATCGCGTTCTGCTTTGTGCTCCGTGGAGCCCCGCGGAGGCAGACCCACGAGCCGAGGTTGCAATTGGCTAGAAGTTTAGGGATTTTGTGTCCCCGCTGCCAAGTCGAAGCTTTTCCCGGAGGAACGGGAGCTGAAGTGAACGGAGTCGGCTTACTCACCGACTCCACGGGAAAGGGTCCCTTCTCCCTGACCCCACGAGAACCAGATCGACAGGATAGTCCTCCTTTAGCCATTGTTTTCTTGGGATTGTGGACTCGAGTATTGGAACGTCCCCAGATGTTTCACGTCAAGCTAATTAGCCATTTGATATTTGCTGTGGATCCTCGAAATGATAAGACTTTGTACGTTAGAAAAGTAAATACACCCTTTTTCTTGTTAAACATTATTGGACACTGGCATTTACAGCGCTTCCCTACAGGATTTGGAGCAGCCCTGAACACCCGGGCTCGTGTATTAAAACATTTTATAGTTGATTGGGAAAATGAATTATAATTGCAAGTTTTCCTTTTTTTTTTTTTTTTGGTTTTTTGAGGTAGGGTCTCGCTCAAGTCCAGGGCAAGTTTTCCTTTTTAAATCTTCTCAATGTTGCCCTTGTTCATGAAATTCCTTCAAGTTGTGAAAGTTTGTGGTAAACTAGTTGCCCCTGTTGAATTAAGGATACTGTTACCTCTGTTTCAGCTTTCCGAAGTCTGAAATAAGTATTTGAGTTCTGTGTAGAAGAGCCTTATTAATTTTATCCTTGAAGTTTCTCTTTTGTTGATGAAATGGAAATAATGGGAGAAACAGAAGCTGAAGTCATTCTGAAAATGGCAGTGCTGTTAACAATGGTCTCTAAATCACTGATTTGTGTCCATTATTCTTCCGGCAGCTTCCTGGCAGGCCTGCTTCCAGTTCAGGACTTAATGTACTGGCCTCAGGTGGCTGTGGGGCAATTGCTACTCACACTTGGCCTCCAGGCTCTTTTGGCCTATTATCTGCCTAGTCACTGTTGCCTTTTAAATTGTTCTTAATGGGAAAGACATTTTAAACACTGCCCTTCAGCATGTGCACTGCACACACTTATCGGTTAGCTTATATAAGTATATGGGAACTAATTAGTTTTTAAAACTCCATCATTTGCAGAGTTTTAGAAGTTTACATTAGTAATTGTTACATTGGAGGTTGTAAACTGAACTTGGTCACATGAATATTGTGCTTAATAATTGAGTAGAAGTGATGGAAAATTGTCACATTTTTTTGCTTACAAACCATTTACCTTATTGATTGAATGAAGTCTTACTGACTTTGTGGGTTTTAATTTAGGCTATTTTTACATTAGTGGAGAGGTCCAGGAAGCTAAGAAAATTGACCTCATGTACATTCCTTTGTCATAGCACTACTGTGATTTGAAGAGTGATTTTGTGTGTTTGAGAGACAGTTTTACTTTGTAGCCCAGGTTGGCCCTGAACTCACTCTAGCTCAAGCTGACCCCAGACTTGAGGCAATCTTCCTGCCTCAGCCTCCTCTAAGAGATGGGATTGCAAGCTGGATGGCACAGCTTGAAGAGAGGAATTTTTTTTTTTCCTAAGACAAAAACTTCCTATATTAAGCCCTCTAACGTGAACTTTCTGTGATTGGAGTGGCTTCTAGGCTCACAAGGTGAGTTTGACCTAGGTATTAGGCATTTGGGCAAGATCCATTAATTTTTTTTCCCCTTAATTTTTCTCCCCCCCCCCCATTTTTTGAGTCATGATGAAATTCAGATTGGTTAAGAGGAGAGAGTTGAGTAGAGCTGTATAGAAATACGCCTAGAAAGTAGGCTAAATATGAAAATTGGCTTGTTTACAGTGAAAGTCATCCGTGACTTTAGTTATGATGTCAGGTTCAGAAATAGTCTGATGCTTTCTTCTATCCCAAGCACAGTGATTAGGGAACTTTGGGGTCTTTGCGTCATTACTTACTCTTTATGCTACTTGGATCAGCGTTGCTTTGGCACCAAGCAAGCAGATTTGGAGATTACTTGCTATGTTAACTTAAAATGTTTCCAAGTTCTCTGGATTTTTTTTTTTTTTTTTTTTTTTTTTAGGCAACCCCATTTAAGAGAAAATTAACTCAACTTGTAAATTTTAGGATTTTAAAAAATAAACTCAATGCCTATAATCTCAGCACTTGGGAGGCTGAGGCAGAAGGATTGTCATGAGTTCAAGGCCAGCCTGGGTTACACAGTGAGTTCCCAGTTAGTGGAGGCTACCAACTGAGTCTGTCTCAAAAAACTAAAGAAATAAATAAAAATAGGAACTATGACTTTTGAAATATAGGAACCCTGCATTTGGTGCAATCTTTGATTGTACAGATACAGGGAAATTGGACTTGAGGTAAATCAGGTGACACAGGTTATTTTAGGGGCAGTATTTGGGACTTATTTTAACTCAGGGCTCAATGTAATTCATGACTGGATAATTTTTTTAATAGTAATGCAATCCCTAAATTTTTATTCATTTATTCATTAATAAAGCTAAGGAAAAAAAAAACGGGTTTTCAAAGGATTGATACTTCTAAACGCTTGGATGTGTTGGAACCTTTTCGAGGTAGTTTATTCTGTGCCTGTGCTGCTGCTCTGACTGGAATCCTAGCCCAGCCTGCAAGCTTCCAGGGGCTTCTCCTGGCTCTTCCTCCCTTGTCACTGTGTTACTGTAGGCATGTTTGGATAACAGACACTAGTGCTACTGTAAAAGCTTTCTGTAAAAGGTTTCTTTTAAGTGGGATCTGGGTATCTGTAATTCATCCACCAAGCCATATCCTCTGCCCAATGCGGGGTACCTTTAAAACTGCCTTCTTAAGAGATGTGTGAATAACAAAATCCCACACCCCAGTTTACAAGGGTTTGTCATTCTCTCCTGATGATCTAGGGGACACGACAATACTCCATTTCTAGATCCAGCTTCATCTTGCCCTTTAAAGTGACTTTCGGTTACTAGATTGAGCTCTTAAATGGACTTTAGCATTGTCAAGTTAAAAAAGGAAATAATCTCTGTCTTAACCTACTAGGTGGCCAGCATCGAAATGTCCAACCTTTTAGTGATGAGGATGCATCCATTGAGACAATGAGCCATTGTAGTGGCTACAGCGATCCTTCCAGCTTTGCTGAGGATGGTGAGTTGTGCTTTAAACTTGGAGCCTGCAATGCAAAGGTGTTCTAGGTGGGCAAATCCTTAGAGGTTCTATTTCTTTCCCCAATGATGTTATTGCCATTATTACAGTGGTGGCTTATATTATTCTATAGGACCGGAAGTCCTTGATGAGGAAGGAACCCAAGAAGACTTCGAGTACAAGTTGAAGGGATTAATTGACCTAACTCTGGATAAGAGGTAGGTAGTACTAAAGACTTTGCATTCTGGGCAGTTCTAGCCATTGCTTTATTATATCGTTAGTGCACTTCTATTACAGCAGTATGTTTTTCTAAAGTTTGATCTATTAACTTTAGATGGTGTAATGTTTCTTGTCCCTTGGGCCTTTTTTATGTGGGTAGAACAATTTGCTAGTAGAATTCAGATTGATTTCGGTTACTCTTTGTTCTGGTATGACAGCGCATAAGTAACTATTTGATTATATTGGAAATGAATTTGTTGAATTAACCCCACCAGAGAAGAGCCTCAGCAGAATTGGGGCAGGGAGAAGGGGTCTAAGAGTACAATCTTTTAATAAAAAAGTCAGTAAGTAATAATAAAAAAGGTTGATCTTTGTTTAGAAATGACAAACTGCTTCCAGTTGCTGATCCACTCAATTTCTATAGACGTGAAAGCTTGTCAAAGCTAAATTGTTTTCTTCATGAAACTCTAGAATTAACTTGAATGGAAATACAAAGCCCAGGATATGCAGGCATGAGTTTTCAGCTTTTGTAGTGCTAAAAACAGAAGCGAGTTGTATATGATAGTATATGCCTATGGTCCCAGCTACTTGGTAGGAGGCTAAGTAAGAGGTTAGAGCATCACTTGAACCCAGAAGCTGGAGACCAGCCTGGGTAAAATAGCAAGACCCTAACTTAAAGGAAAAAAAAAAAAAAAAAAAAAAAAAAAAAAAAAAAAAGCCAGTAGGGAAGCTGAGGTAGGAAGACCTCCTTGAGTTCAAGGCCTCCCTGAGACTACATAATGAGTTCCAGGGCAGCCTGGGCTAGAGCAAAAACCTATCTGGGAAAACAAAAACTTTAAAAAAAAAAGAAAGAAAAGAAAAGAAAAATCAAAAAATGTGAATTTGCTTAAATGTGTAACCGTTGGGACTATAAAATACTATGCAACCACTTAAAGTTGTAGCTACCAAGCTAATAAAAAGAAAAATGCAATGATATAAAGCAGATTTAGGGTCTGGGCTCAGTCAGTAAAGTACTTGCATTGGGTCCCCGGTACCCATGTAAAAGCCAGGCGTCAATCCCAGCACAGGGATGGCTAGACAAAGAGAACTCAGAGGCTTGTCTATACTAGCTTGAGCTCTAAGTTCTGTGAGAGACCCAGTCTCAAAACAAGGTGGAGAGCAGCTTAAGAGACTCCTGATGTTGGCCTCTGGCCTCCACACACATGGAACGTGTCCATGCACAGCACTCACACAAAGCCTTTTGTTTTTGTTGCTAAGGTAATATGTAATAAGAAAAGAGCCTTAGAACTTACTGGCAGATTTATTGATCTATAGCTAGGAGCGTACTCCTGATTTGACCTTCCTTTTCACCAGTGCAAAGACAAGGCAGGCCGCTCTTGAAGGAATTAAAAATGCTCTGGCCTCAAGGATGCTTTATGAATTTATCCTGGAAAGAAGAATGACCTTAACTGATAGTGTTGAACGCTGTCTGAAGAAAGGTAATATCCTTGTTTTTGAGAGACAGGCACAGAACTAATAAGGAATCTGCTGTGTTTGTTTTGCAGTAATATTTGTTAGTAACAGTAAGACTTGTAGCTCACTGTTGATGCTGGTCAAAGTCTGTAACCCAAAGTCAGGCTTACTGAATGTTGAGCTGGGTAGATTGTCATCCTCTGCTGTATAAGAGGTGATTGCCATCCTCGGACTTTGTAAGAAAGGCCTGAAAGTGTGTCAGATTACAACATAAAGTATTGTTTCAAAAGAAATCTTAATGGATTTTCTAAACAAAAAACATCATAATCATCTACCTCATTTTCTCTTCCACTGAAAACCTCATAATGTGTGTGTGTGTGTGTGTGTGTGTGTGTGTGTGTGTGTGTGTGTTTTATGTGTATGGGCATGCCAGGGTGTCTTGCCACTACAAACAAATGTGATGCCTGCACCACTTTTGCATCTGGCTTTACATAGGTGCTGGGGAATTGAACCTGGGTCAGCAGGCTTTGCAAGCAAAGGTGTTTGACCACTGAGTCATCTCCCCAGGCTCATGCTGACACTTCTCAGAGTTCAGATTATGTCTAGCGCCCCTGACATTCAGTTTTAGGAACTGCCAAGATTGACATTGGTGCCTCCCAGTTTATTTCCTTTGCTGAGAGCATTATGAAAGTAATTACATTCTCTCATCACTGTTAACAATTCTAGCACCAAAGATGTAGGAGTCAGTCATGTTTGTTTACTTGAATGAACTCTTATATCCTTATTTTTATCATTTGTGCCTCAGGGTGAAAGGTTTGTTGTGAAGGCAACCTTTATCAAATTCACAGAACAAGGAAAGGGCTAGGAAAAATTGGGTGACTGTAATTAGATCAGTGTAACTTTATAGTTGAGAACAGAGTCATACCTTTGAGATAGCACAGTGGCTTTTAAAGGTATATTACAGGCTGGAGAGATGGCAGAAGCAGTTAAAGGTGCTTGATTAACAAAGCCTACTGGCCTGGGTTTAGTTCCCCAGCACCCATGTGAAGCCAGACACAAAAGTGGCACATGCATGTGGCAATTGCTTGGTAAGAGATCCTGGATCTCGAACACAGGCAACCCACATAAACGACACAAACAGTGCCTCGTTTCTGAGGTCTGTTTGCAATGGCAAGAAGCCCAGGTATGTCTACACACACACACACACACACACACACACACACACACACACACACACACAAATAAATGTCTAGTGTCACCTGACATTTAGTTTTAGGAACTGCCAAGATTAAGATAATAATTACATAATGATATTTAGATTAGATGCCTTTAAAATTTCTGGTTTGCATATTTTGTACATTTTAAATTTTCAGGTAATTTCAGTATTTGTCCAAGTCCTTTAGTATATGTGGTTCTTTAAAAATCTTATTTAATCCCTCACTTTATTTAAAAAAAAAGTTTTAGAAGGAAACTTAGATTGCCTCATGTGACATAACTCTGAAATGCTTAGGAGCTTAATTTAAGATCTATTTAAACACTGTTCATATAAGTACTTTAAGGAATTATAAGACAGAAATTGATGTGAAATACACTATGTTTAACCATTACAATACCACTTAAGACGGGTTTCGCTCTCCATTTGACAGATGAGGAAATTTATTTCGAGAATAGGCATAAATTAAGTGAAGGTCATTCAGGTAGTAAGTGACATAGCTCAGATTTGCTCTTTTGACTACTTTAGCCTCACTAAATCTGAAGCATAATAAGGGTTTTGTAAATATCATTGCTACTTTGTAATTGAAGAAATTGGGGAATTACTGTCTGCTGAAAATAGCCTGTCATGCTTGCATCCTGCTTTCCTAGGGAAGAGCGATGAGCAGCGCGCAGCTGCGTCTCTGGCATCCGTTCTCTGCATTCAGCTGGGCCCTGGATTCGAGAGTGAAGAGCTTCTGAAAACTCTTGGGCCAATCCTCAAGAAAATCATTTGTGATGGGGCAGCTAGTATCCAGGCTAGGCAAACTGTAAGTGTCAGATGGTAAAGTTTGCAAATCTGCCTAGGTTTAACACTCAGCTTGAGTGTTAGGTGTTTCGTTTAATCACTAGCTTGCTCTTGTTTTGTTTTCGTGAACAGACTGAATATGACAGTTTTCTTATTGAGCAGAGTATTCCATATGAGTAGATTTCTTCATCTTTGAAATTAAACAACATATATAAGTACCAAGTATTATATTTAATTAGGATGATTATAGAGTAATTTGGATTACAATTTAAGAAATCGTTTTGACACTAATGTTTATTGGGTTGCAATTCCAGGCCTTTGTTATGAAAAGCTGAATTTGAGTAGATGTAGGACTTTCTAAAACTCTGGCCCATGAGATAACTTTGTCTCTAGTTGTTGGATGCTTATTTTTATAGTAATTTTTGGAATTACTTGAATTTTACTAGATTGTCCTTCCCACTTCTCAGAAGCTGATTTGTTTTTAGAATTTTTCATAGTGGAATCTGTATTCAAATCAATGAATGTAAATGGTTTTGAAAGCTTCTTAAAAACCTGTAACAAGTTCTATGTGTTTGATAGGTTTTTACTAGAAGTGGACTTCTTTATTATAGATGTCCAAGCCTTTGTCCATCTTTGACTTAGAGCTGAGGTGTGACAAGATCTCTAGACATGTAGACTACATATAGACAGGAAACAATGAAGGGATAGTTGTTCACACTTCAAAATGTTTGACTGAAAATATACCTAGATGAATAAAAAGATTAATTCAGTAATTCAAGCCAGGTGTGGTGGTTCACATCTTTAATCCCAGCACTAGGGGGGCAGAGGTAGGAGGAATGCTGTGAGTTTGAGGCCAGCCTGGGCCAGAGTGAGACCCTACCTGGGGGGGTGGGGGGGTGGAGGTGGGTGTGGGAGGAAAACAAAGAGAAATGCAGTGATGGGTTATAGAACTAAAATGGTTTTTAAAATCACAAGATAAATTAGCACATACTGTCCCCTCTAGTTTTGTGGGTTAGTAAAGGAGGAAGACCCAAGAGGAAGGAATCACTTTCTAAGGTTGTCTTGTGAGTTGAAACCCAGACTTTGGACTAAAACCCACTTCCCTTGACTCTGGGTCCAATATTCTTTCTCTCATCCTCCATTTACAGTTGAGAAAAATGTGACTTTGAGTTATAAAAACAGATGTGGAATTAAGATCAGACATTCATGTCTATATGTCTTCTGTTTTTTCCCCAGTGTGCAACTTGCTTTGGCGTGTGCTGCTTTATTGCCACAGATGACATTACTGTAAGTGGAAAACCTCTGGCTCTGCGTACTGCAGTTATTTGTAGTTGAAAATGGTTATTTCATATATATTCTTCATATTCTTACCTGTTAGGAGTTGTATTCTACTCTGGAATGTTTGGAAAATATCTTCTCCAAGGCCTATCTTAAAGAGAAAGACACCAATGTTACCTGCAGCTCCCCTAACACGATGCTTCACATCAGCTCGCTCCTTGCATGGACATTATTACTGACCATCTGTCCAATCAATGAAGTGAAGAAAAAGCTGGAGCTGTATGTAGTTTTTAGTTGTATATTTTATAAAAACAATATTTAATTGACAAGTGGTTGTAGTCATAAAGTAATGACCATTTTTTTTCTAGGCATTTCCATAAACTTCCAAGCCTTCTTTCTTGTGATGACGTGAACATGAGAATAGCTGCTGGTGAATCTTTGGCGCTTCTGTTTGAATTGGCCCGTGGAGTGGAGAGTGTAAGTGTCCAATCGGCAGAGGGAGAAGTGTCACAGTTAAGATTGGATAAGAAGTTTTCAGGCAGCCGTCTGAGAACCTTGATTGCCTTGCTTCTTGGAGTTGGTGATAGTAGTTTTGACATTGGAAATACAGTGATAGGAGTTGGCAGAGTGGTATTTGACTGTAGATCATCAGATATAACTTGCTGTGTGTACAACTGAAGTTTAAGGTGGTGTGCTGCTCACAGGTGGAGCTGTGTATGGCACAATCAATCTGTCATTAATTGCTAGGATTTTTCAAATACTTGACCATTAAGGTGGTTTAAGCAGGTTATGCTTTAAATGGATGAACTGGTCGGCCTAGGCTAGAGTGAGGTAAGTTTAGGCATTGTCATTTATCCGTGCCTTTCAGCGTCTGCACACTCCACTTGGTGTCTGTTCATGCCTGCTAGATACCATGGCTTGGCTCTTGAAGGTGTTTGAGTGGGAGGTAGCATGTGACGCTGACCCAATTTGCTTGATACTGTTTCAGTCTTAGCACTGGAAGCCCTGGTTTTCCAAGAAACCTGTCTCAGGCAAATAGACCTTTGAAAACTCTAGCCAGTGAACTTTATTCTAAGGTTTGCTAAAAGAAAGGAATGCCTTGGATATTACCACTGCAAAGCTGAATTTTTTCTTGGATGAATAATTTATATAATGTGCTGTGGTAAACTACATGGGAGTAATTAGAGAGAGATGGCTCAGTACTTAAGGTGCTTGTCTCCAAAGTCCAACAATCCAGATTCGATTCCCCAGTACCCACATAAAGCCAGGTGCACAGTGGTACATGCATCTGGAGTTCATTTGCAGCAGCTGGAGGTCTAGTGCAGTCTCTCTGTCTGTCTGTCTGTCTGTCTGTCTGTCTGTTTTTATCTTTCTGCTTGCAAATAAATAAATAGACAAAAAAATAGGAGTAGTTATTTCTCACCTGGAGTCACTTTAAGGAGAAGGACATTATGCACAGAATGGAGCTGTCTGCAAGAGATGTTGTGTAACAGCAAATATTTCCAAATCCAATATGAAGGCAGTGATGTGAGTTCGTCCTTGCATTTTCATTGTAGGCTTTAGTCTGAAAAAAAAAGTGTAGGTTCTTAAATTTTCATGTGACTAGTTTGTAGCATCCCTCCCCTCTGAAGGGTAGCAGGTGGGGATGATAGTAAGTTCATGCTGTCATGCTAATGATCCTCCTTCTGTAAGAAATTGGGCTCAGATTTCACAATCACTTTAACTGTATTGCACCAGCTAATGACTCCTTCACCTCAAGGCATAGGAGCCAGATGTTCCAATTTTTCATCTTGCATTACTCTACTGGCTAGAAATGCTAATTTATTTCCTTTTTTGTTTTCCTTTTAAAATGCATCTTAAAAGCACTGGAATCAGTTTAAATTAGATGTTTTATTTGCTTAAATTTTGTAAACATACTGCCACCCAACAATTTTGTTTTCTGTCTTAATAGTTAGGAGAACTCATTCAAACATGTTTGATATGATATAAATCCTTGTCCATGGGCAAATGAATTGGGTTACAAATGGAACCGAGTCTGGATTTTTCTTTTAACTTTTTAATATTTTTGGTTTTGTTGAGGCAAGGTCTCACTGTAGCCTCAGCTGACCTGGAGTTCACTCTGTAACTCCAGACTGGCCTCAAACTCACTCTGCTCTGCCTACCTCAACCTCCTGAGTGCTGGAACTAAAGGTGTGCACCACCGTGCCTTAGTTTGCTAGTTTTTTCAAATAAGAATTTTCATGTGTGGATACTGGGAGTAGTTACAGGGTAATAAATGTTTAGCCCAGGGATAGGTTGTAGCTTTGTGGTTAAGCACTTGCTTAGCATGAGTGAGGCCCTGGGTGTTCCATCCCTAGCACCGCACACAAAAACAAAGTTAATTAAACCAAAGGGTTGACAAAATACATAGGAAGATTTAAAATAGTTCTTGTAGAAAATGAGTAGCATTGAATTATTTAGATCCTCTTGCTAACATAATTCTTCTGTGATATTATTAATCTGAAACTCTTCATAGTGTGATGAATTCTGCCTGGGAGGCTTGGAAAGTTCTAAAGAGCTGATGTTTAGGTTGGATGAAGAAAAAGTTGGTTAGAGATTAGTAACTGCTCAAAGTTGAAGTTAGGAATAATTACTCTTTTGTGAGTATGTCCAACCTTACTGTGTGTTTTCCTTCTGTCTGTGGGTAAGTGTGGACTCTGGGACCATGCTGCCTAGGCTCCCATCTTTCTTCAGCACAAATTAGATGGTGGAGAGCGTGTATGCCTTAGTGTCCTCACCTTTAAAGTGGAAAAAATATGGTAACCATCTTACTGAGTTGTATAATTGACAGTCATTGTTAATGTTGATTGCATTGAGTTTGGTGTCTCTCTCTCTCTCTCTCTCTCTGTCTTTGTCTCTGTCTCTCATTTCCTAGTGACCTTTTAGGAATACCAAAGTAGTTTAAAAATCAAAGAGGGCACATGATGTGCTGGCCCATGGCAGATGTGTGCCGGCTTTCAGTAGTATTCCTGTGTTCTCCCTTCAAAGACATTTGTTAGGGCTAAATCGGATAAACCTTAGATACTGTACTTCAGAAAGAGCAACTCCACTTTAGTCTTGATTTTTATCTTTTTTTAGGAGAAAGTCACTGTAAAAATGTCTCCAAATTTTGACAAAGGTGTTTTACTTCAGCCAGGATTGAAAGAAATAAGTCTGTGCTTGAATATAATCAGATAAAACCATTCTAGAAAATTGTTTAGTTCTTTGCAGAGAGAGAATTGGGGAGGGATCAATTCTATTTTAATATGACTTCCACAACACTGCCCTCCTTTCCCCTCTGTCCATTTTTCTTCCTTTGTCTGTTGAGCAGATCAAACCCAGGACCTCATGCCTACAAGGACAGATGCTCTGCTGCTGAACTAGACCCCTGGGTGCTATGATTGTTAATTCTCTTCATTCTGTTTACAGTCTTGTGACATCTGTTTAGAAAAACTAAGGAAATTTTTTTGTAGACTTAAGTATTTTGCCCTGGTTGCCTTATTCTTCCAGAAGTTTCCTATAATTTCATTTCACCTTAATTCTACCCAACTTTTGAAATAATTTTATGATGGCTATTATTTTGGCATGAGGACTCTTCAGCTGACTGGTTTGTCATACCAGAGTTTTCATTTGCAAATGTAAATTTTACATCAACTCTTCTAAATCCAGATTGTTGCTGTTCATGAGTCAGAATTTATTGAACTGTCATACAGATGATATAATAAATTCATAATTCTTAAAACTTTGTGTAACAGATAGTGCATTTGAAATTCTGATCCTGTTGTGGATGAATGACTGTCTCTTCCTTCTCTGCTCTGTTTTTGTTTTCTTTTTTGATGAAGCTACTCCCTTTGCCTTTGAGTGACAGTGCTGAACCACACCTCGGTTATCAGTTTTTTGTTGCTGGGACAAAATATCTGACCAGAAGCAACATGTGGAAAGAAAAGGGTTTATTTGAGTTTACAATTCCAGAGGGTAGAATCCAGTGTGGCAGATGCAGGAAATTGACAGCACATCAGGAGGAAAGGAACTAGGCAGCAGGAGTTTTCATTCTTGCCTTCAGTGGCTTGGGTCTGCCCTCAGGGTGTCTCCCCCACCACAGCTCTTAGACTATTTTAACTCTATTTTACAACTTTGACAAGATGACTCAAACTCACAAGCAGCACTCGAGCAGGCACTCTTAGCCTTTAATGCCAGCGCTAAGAGTGCCTGCTCGAGTGCTGCTTGTGAGTTTGAGTCATCTTGTCAAAGTTGTAAAAGAGCCGTGGTGGGAGAGACTATCCAGAGGCATGGCACCCTTCAGCAACAACACACTTGGGCCAGGAGGACCGGGCTGAGTACTAGGCTATCCAGAGTCCCCTGCCCCAAGGACTGATCCAGACGGCCCACAGAGGAGGATATCCAGCTGATTGGGGATGGGGAGAGGGGGCATTGGGGATAACAACTCATTGTTTGCCCACTGAATAATGTAACACATTATGGACAATAAATATATATTTAAAATAAAAACACCCCAAATAGAGTTCTTAACTATATGGCCCGATTAACAAGGGTCCATTTCCCCACCCCTAGGGAGTTTTCCTCCTGTGCAGTTACTTTCTCATTGCTGGGACAGGCAACCAGAAGCAGTTTAAGGGAGAAAAGGATTTAGTTTAGGCTTACAGACTTAGAGGAAGTTCTTGCAGGGAAAAAAAAAGCTGCCTCATTTCTATATAGATCCATGTAGAAAGACATCATCAGTCATGAATAGCCTGAGCTCAAAACTGACTCTGAACACACCTTTGGGCTGGACTTCAAAGCTGCCCCCAGTGAGGCTTGCTGGGCTGGAGACCAGTACAAAGCTTAATATTAATCAAAAATGCCTGAGGCTGTGGGGGACAGACATTCACATTCAAACCATTCAGATGGGATTAACTAAATTCTTGCTTTAAGTAATTTAATTAATTTTCTTATGTAAGCAGTGATTTAGAAAGTACATGTTTGAAAAGCATTACTGAAATGGGAAAGATTGTTCTGTGATCCAAGATTGGGGCTCTGTGATGGTTTGGGATTAGGTTGCCCAAGAACAGAAGAGGTGTTGGTCTGAGTGAACTTGGTGATGCCCCTGGAAGGTACAGCATGAGAGCCCAGTGAGTACTGGTCTAGTGTGCCCAGCTGTGCTTGGGCAGGATGTGAGCATGTTTAGAGTAAGCTTTGACATGATGCTATGGATCCGTGCATGTGCACAGTCCTCATAAAGCAGAAATGCCTGTGTTGCTCTGTACAACCGGATACTGTGTAGTTAATCTGTTCTTCAGAAGATGTGAAAGAAAAACCTAGTAACAAGTGAACAAAATTGCTTTTTCTGACTAGGATTTTTTTTATGAAGACATGGAGTCTTTGACCCAGATGCTCCGGGCTCTGGCCACAGATGGAAATAAGCACCGAGCCAAAGTGGACAAGAGGAAGCAGCGGTCTGTTTTCCGAGATGTCCTGAGGGCCGTGGAGGTAGGCTTTTTAAATTCCAGACGCCATTGAATTATTTCTGGCTGAACTTGACAGTTGGGGTACTTTATTGTTTAATTTCACTTTGAGTCAAAATAATTTACTCATTTTAAGATGAGAGCAGGATATTGACATCACAAGTGAAGAATTCTTAGAAGGTTTAGTTTTGGTTTAGGAAGGAAATCAAGCTGAGGGCAATCGTTCATTGATGGAATGCTTACTTTTTGTGTGTGAGGCCCTGGATTGGATCCTCAGCCTGGGAATGACAACTAAATAAAAATGCTTTTAGTGATAGAAACATTTTACTTGGTATTTGACATCATTCACACAGTGGTGAGTATACGAGTGTGATATTGTTTGTCTGCCCCTTAGTCTACAATGTAATTGCCTTTAACCCCAAACCTTGGTGATCTCTTTAGGAAGATTAGGAGCTAAGAGCTGAAACAACAAAACCCAGCGTCTTACCAGGGCCACTTCACTACATGGCTGTGGCTACTAACTTGATTTAGAAGCTGCAGGTGGAGAGCCTGCTAAAATGAGCACAAGAAGAAAGGCCTAAGCACTTGTGGGCTTTTGTGTGTTTGGTTTGTTCTTTGCTTGGCTAGGTAGGAAATATTTCTTGTGTTTAAAGGTTAAACCTCTCTGATTATCGCTGTCTAATAAAGAAAGCAGTTCTTCATATTTTCAAAGAATCATTCCACCTGATGTGCATATGGGAATCTAGAGACGTTAAGGTCCCACCCTAGTTTTATTTTATTTTGTTTATGTTTCTGTGATTCTCAACTATATCCCATTTGATTCTCATATTCTTATAATCTGCAGTGTCAGAGTACAAAAGTAAAGCCTGAAGTGTAAATTAGATCTCTTGAACCTAGGTATTTCAGTGAATGGAGGCTATGATTACATCCCCTTATTACATTTACTCTAGGTTTCATAATTTTAAAAACAAAATCTTGAGCTTCAGCAGACATTGGCATTTTAATTATTCTTCTGGCATAGTGTTGTCTCCAAAGATGATGAGCCAGTGCTTTTGAAGTTTCAGCATGTCTACAATGGTGTGGTTTTGTTAGCATTTACCCAAACTCAATTCATGCCATCAAATCAATACAGTTTCTATACCCTGGAATTCAGGGCAGTAATTCCTAGTCTGATCACATCATGGACGTAAATTCAGCTTAAGTTATTGCCCCTTTATCTCAGAATGTGTTAGGCATTGTGTTTGTGTGATCACTGGGTCATTTGAATATCTGTGACAATATTGGTTCTTTCACTGTTTAGGAACGAGATTTTCCAACAGAAACTGTTAAATTTGGTCCTGAACGCATGTATATTGATAGCTGGGTCAAAAAACACACCTATGACACCTTTAAGGAGGTTCTTGGATCAGGGATGCAGTACCACTTGCAGGTAAGTGAGGGACATTGTTTGTGTTGGGTAGGCTGGTTTACTTTAGCTCAGGCTGACCTGGAATTTACTCTATAGCCCAGGCTTGCTTTGAACACATGGTCATCCTCCTATCTCACCTTCAAGAGGCATACACCACCATGCTTGGCTAGACTTACTTTCTATATTTAGCGGTGGTCTTCAATGTAGCTCATTCAGCTGGCTTTTGAAGTTACCTGTATATCCAGAATGTTTCCATGTATTATAAAGCTGTACACTTAGTTTAGAAAGTAAAATTAAGTAAGTCTGAAGCTTTTTGTTTCACTGGAACATTATTGATGCTTTGTTTGAAGCAAATAGTTTCAAATAGCTTTCTTGGATTCAAGGCATTATAAAGCAATTTCTTCTCATACTGAGAAAATAAATGGTCTAAATTAATATTTACAGGTAACCACACCACTTCTGAGTTCATTGTATGTAGTGAAATAGAGTTGTGATATTTAATTTTGAGCCTTATCTCTTTGTTTACATAAGTCAAACGAATTCCTTCGGAACGTATTTGAACTTGGACCCCCAGTGATGCTGGATGCAGCGGCACTTAAAACAATGAAGATTCCTCGCTTTGAGAGGGTAGGTTTGACTCTGTTTAATAGAACTAAACACACCCGAGAACAGTGGAGCCAGGGCTTGGATTTGGCCCGGTGATAGGAGCATTTACATATTTCTATTGTCCCAGACAGTACCTATAGCTAGGTACCATACTCACATTCCATGTGAGCATACTGCACAGTAACAGCCAATACTACTATTATAAGTTTCACAATCCATAATTATATTTGTTTCTAGAGGTGAGATCTGTGTAACAGACTACTGTAATCTATTCAGTTCATTTGTGTTATTACAATTCATTATGCTGTGTAACTGTTAGGTCCATCTAGTTGTAGTTTTTATCACCTGCACAGAAATCCAGTTTCCCATAAGCAGTCACCCCATCTGAGCCTGTGCCCAGCCACCAGCTGGCGCTGATCTGCTCTGTCTCTATTTTTCACTTACCTGTGCGGCATATTTCATATGAACTTGACCCTCTGTTTCTGCCTTTTTGACTTATTGGAATGCTATCCAAGTTTCATTCTTTTTTATGGATGAATAGTATTCTATTGTTTGGATATACCATGTATGTCCATTTACCAGTTGATGTGGACTTTTTCTGTCCTTTGCCCATTAAAGAGTGATTTAAGTATTTCTTAGATACTTTCCTCTTTTGAATTCAGAGAATTAGTTGTGTGGGAGCCAAATTATGACTTTTGATATTATTGTCAAATTACTTACCAAGGTTACTGTTTATTTTTAATGGCCTTCATCAGTGAGTGATGGCACTTAACCATTAGGCAAAGACTTGAGCATTGGGTTTTTTAAAATCTTTTAAGTTGGAATAAATATAGCATTCCACCACGTTTTCTTATTTTAGCTAACAGGTAGGGCTTTTATTATATTGTGATTTGTGTTTTTCTGATGAGTTAATGCTTTTTTAGAATTCTGTTTAGACTTTTCTTGCTATTCTATGTATTGAATAGTTCATTTCATTGTGAATTTTACCTTTCCCTCTCTTTTATAAGACTAGCTCAAGCATTACTGATGCATGTGTATTTTTCTTTCTTCATTTCAGCATTTATACAACTCTGCAGCTTTTAAAGCTCGAACAAAAGCTCGAAGCAAATGCCGGGATAAGAGAGCAGATGTTGGAGAATTCTTCTAGATTCCCTGCATTTGATGAAATTTTCAAATTTCTTTCTTATTATTTTTGCTACTCCTAATGTATATAAGCTTTAGAGACAGTTTTTATCTTGGAATCAACTTGGATAATTTTTGTCATTTGGGGTGGGTTATATTTTAACTTAATGTACAGTATTGCAATTAATGAATTCTGCTTATTGAATATTTCCTGTAGATACAATTGGTAACCACAAATAAAGTGCTCATAGTGTTCAGTTCCATTAGAAAAATTTCCAGCCAAAGTTCAGGAGTGATCAGAGTGATACATACATAAAAGGTTTTTTAACTTAATATCTTAAACACGTGGATACAATTTTTGGGCGCTAGTTTCTCTGGAAAAGCTGCTATATGTTAAAGTGAAATGTAGCTATTTTAATTTTGTCCCTGGGCTCAATGAAGGAATTACACCATGAGTCTCACAGCCTCATTTGAGGGCTTTGATTCACCATGTGTGTTAATGTTGATTAGCTTGTGCCAGAATGGGTGCTGACCTTAACCCCTAACAGCTAAGAGCAGCAACATTGTCTTACCTGCTGTATGAAACCTGTACTCTTCACTTTGAAATAAAGATCTTTTCACACTGAAAGCGCTTCTTTTTTGATACAGGGAAGATTATTTGTGGCTTTGAGGTAGAGTTCAAAATGAGTCAAGGCAGGTGATAAGGGAGTAAGACAAAGCTTTATTTGTAGATTTGAAAATTTAGACAAAAACGAGTTAAGTTTTTTTTAAAAAAAACTTATTTGCAAGCAGAAAGAGGAGAGACAAATAGTTGGTACACCAGGCTTCCAGCTGATGCACACAAACCAGATTCATGTGCCGCTTTGTGCACTTGGTTTTACCTAGGTACTGGGGAATTGAATTGGGATTGTTAGGTTTAACTGCTAAGCCATCTCTCCAGCCCCCTAGACAAACTTGCGTTGAATACATGGAAATGAAAGAATATAGCCACTTGTAAAACTAGGATGGAGGACACTGACTAAAAATACCACTACTTCGTGCCCTAGATATTTCTTTCATTAGAGTTGGGGGTGGGGGGAGATGGTGCCGTGGATGAAGTGCCAACGCAACTCTGAGTACCTGAGTTTTCACATCTCCAGACCTCAGATAACCTCAAACAAGGTCAATGGTAAGGACTGACCCAAAAGTTGTCCTTTGGCCTCTCTACATATGTGGTGATGTGTGACATCCACATTATTCACACAGGAATACACCAAATTTCTTCTAGAGAATTCTGACAAGGCATTAAAATACAATCATTAAGCTCTTTTTAATTATAATCCAACATGCAGTTTAGAAGCCCGTCTTATTTCTTGCAGGGATGGGAGTTTGTACACTGTACACACAAGACCAGAATTGCTTCAGACATTCTCCAAATCACTGATGCCTTCCTCCCACATCAACTGGAAGGTCCAATGTATCTGCTGGGAGAAGTTCATCTGGCCCATGGCTTAGAGTTTCAACCCCTGGATCCAGCACAGTGGGGGATCATATTGGGATCCAGAACTTGGTGTGTGTCTTGTCACCTTAGGTCACAAGTAGGCCAGAGGCATAGATAATACTTCTAATAGTGGGCTTTCCCCTAGAATTTCAATTTTATATATTTGTGTGTGTGCTCACGTGCCAAGGTCTCTTGCCATTGCAAATGAATGCCAACCCATTGCATGGGTTGCTAGGGAATTGAACCTGGGCCAGGAGGCTTTGCAAACCGCCTTTAAACACTGAGTCATCTCTCACTTTTTTTATTTTTTTATGACTGAACATTGGAAGGAAAAAAGCCTGCTGCTCAGTCCTTTCCTCTCACCCCTCAGGCCAGGAGGTACTCAGCCTTCACTTTCTAGCACATTGGTTTCATATTTCTGAATTTGCAACTAACAGCTATTTTTTATGCAGTTCATATTTAGACATTTGTTAGCTTCCTATTATGACTTCCTTAGTGAAGGTTTCTGTTTATTCTAGCATATTTGCAGGGGGGGTGCGGTAAGTCAACATCATTATGTGCCTTAAAGTGATTGTTCACTCCTGAGTCTACTGTTCTGAAGTTAACAGTGTCGTTTTGATTTTAAGTGGCTTCACCACTTCTTCCCAAACAGACCAGAGTACATTTGTAAACTTGTTTTCCTATTTGTTTAATGCAATTTCTCTTCCAAGGGGAAAGCTGTTTTCTCAGAGCATCACTGTTGTTCTGGGATTGGTTTTCCTCAAGTTGGATGCCACATTATCTGAACGCCTCGTCTTTCTTAGAAAACTATTTGTGAGGAGAGAGAGTATAGATGGATATGCCAGGGCCTCTTGCAAACGAACTCCAGACACATTTGATGCTGTGCATCTGGCATTATGTATGTACTGGGAAATCGAACCCAGGGTGGTAGACTTTGCAAGCAAGCACCTTTAACCGCTTAGCCATCTCCCCAGCCCCCGTGTCTTCATTAATAGTTTACTTATTAAAGTGGAACACCTTCAGTAGGTTTTCTTTTTTTTTTTTTTTTTGTAATGGGTGCAAAGGGTCAGCTATATTTGGGCTTCATATATCTGAAAGAGTTTGCTTGGTTTATGAAATTCTATGTCAAAAATTCACAAATTCAGGTTGGGCAGGATTGCTCTATTCTGATTCACAAAATGTTGAGATTTGCTACAGTTTTTATTTTGTTAATGGCCCTTAAAAATTTCTTTGTTTGGAAAATATATTTAAATTTTTCATACCCATCCCCCTCTGTTTTGTAACTGTCTGGGGCTGGGAGCTTGTGCTATGAACCTCTTTTTTTAAAAAAAAAAATCCTCATTTCTTTTTCTTTCTGTGATATTTCCTTAACACTTTTTCAGTCTTCCTTTTTTTTTTGTTTTTTCGAGGTAGGGTCTCGCTCTAGCCCAGGCTGACCTGGAATTCACTATGTAGTCTCAGGGTGGCCTCGAACTCATGGCAATCCTCCTACCTCTGCCTCCCTGCTGGGATTAAAGGCGTGCGCCACCACGCCCGGCTTCAGTCTTCCTTTTACCTTTTTTTTTTTAAGTCAAGGTCTCACTCTAGTCCAGGCTGACCTAGAACTCAATGTGAAGCCGCTTGGATTAAAGGAGATAAGCATAGTTATTTGAGAAACTTACTGATGTGTATACCCTTTCTGCTTAGCCAAAGAGCAGTGGAGCTCCCTCTCAAGTCTATTTATTGGTTTCCTATCCATGAGAATCCTTAGTTTCCAGTACCAGCTATGAGTTCCCAGCTGAGCAGGTCTCATGCCCAATCAGAGCAGAGTTGGTCACCTGATGGTGGCTGTGAGCACCATCACATGGGTGTATACTTCTTGTCTGGCTGATTCTTCATGCTTTTGGCAACTGTTACCCCAGCAGCACCCACGGCGCATTCCAGTGCTGTGAGGCTAGCTGGAAGGGAACTGGTGTCCCTCTCAGTTCCAGTGTGGTCTCTTGATGTCCTATGACCAAAGGCTGGGTGGGGTCTTCAGCAACAGTGCTTTGGCAATGGCCTGCATTATTTTGGGGACCTCATGTGTCTCCCTGACCAACAGCTCACTGGGGGGGGGGGGCAGTCCAATTTTGGCTCTGAGATTTACCAGCCAAAGCCATGGTTTTAGGGTTAAGCTTTCTTCACCTACAGGGCTCTTGTGTCCAGGTCCCCTCTCCCCCTTATTGAGGGTATATCTTGTAGAATGCTATCTAGGAAGAAGGTTTGATGTTATCATTAGTTTTATGCAATTTCCTCTCCTTTTGCCCTACCCCCCAAAGACCCTCTGCCCCCTGTATTCTTTCTGTCCTTCCCCCTCCCCAGTCCATCGACTTGCTTGTTGAGTAGCCCCTCCTCCCTATTTTTCCAACCCTTTCCTCTTTAAAAACTCACTTGTCCCTGAGGATACCCAACACAATCTAAAGCAGAGATCCAGAGATTCTTAAGGCCTCAATAGTAAAGCAGACCTAAAACTCACCCACCATGACTCAAAGACCTGAGCGAAAGAGGGGGCAGAAAGATTGTAAAAGCCATGGTGGGGGAGAGAGAGCAAAAAAAAAAAAAAAAAAAAACCAATTGGATTATCTCTGGTATAATCCATAACCCCCTATCCCATAGACTGGTCCAGCGAGCCCATAGAAGGCCCCCAGCGGGGTGGGAACAGGGAGGAGGGAAATGGGGGTACCACCATAGGACTTGCTCATGCAGTGTCTATTATTTACAATAAGTCTGGGGATGGGGAAGCTGACTTGTCTTGGATATTTTGTTATAGTAATGGAAAGCTAACACACCTGCCATCATCCTAGAGGTGACATCACAACTGTATTCTCACTACTTACTGCAGCTCTTTGGTTGGTCAGGAATCCTCACAAGTCAGTGAACAGTGACAGTTCCTGCCTGCTGCAGGGTATTTATACTAGGGAGCATACCAGGGCTGACACGCTGGAAATGTGGTGTCGGCTTACACGGACACGTCAGCCAAATAAGGGTGTTAGCTTCCATCTGGTTAGAACCTCATCAGTTACCATCTGAATCCAGGCTGGGTGGTGTGGTCCTTTCAAGCATTCTCAGTAATTTGTACAAATCTTAGTTATTATGGGCAAAGTGGGTATTGAGAATCTTACCTTGCTTGGCTAAATTAACACTAAATATAGACCTCTGGCTTTGTGCGGGGTTTGTGGGCCTCATGGGAGCACTTGTAAGTTGCAGGAAGGCAGAGAAAAGGCTGCAGAGTTTGTACCAGGTTTTGGCTGTAGTCGCTCCTGAACAGTTCTCTGCTGGCAGCCCAGCAGGCAGTGCTGGTTTGTAAGTACCTTGCATGGGACGGCTTTGCTGAGCGTGATTTGGGGGTCTGGGAAGTTTGTGCTGCATGTGTTCTGTGCTTATGACTTCCAACAGAAAGGATTTCCACTTGATTTAAAAAATTACTAGGAAGAGGCATGATTTGGGAATGGAATTAAAGAATCAATTATCATGACTCACTCAAGAAAGCTTATTCCCTTAGTGGAAGCAATTCTGTTTTTGTGACAAGTAAGAGTGTGTGAGTTATTTTTGTGGATTGATATCCAAACGCCTGCGGGGGCAAAGCGCAAAGCAGTGTTCAGAGACAATTGTCTCTAATTGTCAAGGCATTTACTTGTAGAGATTTAATAAAGAATTACTAAATGAAAACTGATCACCTGTTCACAGTAGTCTAAACCGGAGGAAAATGATGTGTTTCCGCTAGAGGCCTTGCAAAGGGTCATGGGAGGTTGCTGCTTTGGCCATTGTTGGAGAATAACAAATGTACACACCAGAGTCAGGGAGGAGGCCGAGTAAGCAGGATTCAGAATTGCTACAACACTCGGGCTCTCTGGCCTGGTTGCTTGCTCCCAGATGCCCTCATTTGGGGATGCCAAAGATAGCAAAGACTGGGTGTCTAGCAGCTGTGGGTTCTGGTTTTTGAGCCATGTGACCTTGTATCCACTTACTAGCAGATCCCTTGCAAGTCATTCGCAGACTCTTGGTAGCCATGAGTCACCCACATGCCAGTTTTCTCTGCTCTCTTATTTTCTATTTGTATGCTGTAGTTCATGAAGAAATATATTCAATAGCTTCTATTTACATGGTGACTTTATATACAGAAGCTTTCAGAGCACACATTGGGCTGGTAATTTTAGATTTTATTTTACTTATATGTTTTTAAATATTTACTTGAAAGAGAGAGAAACAGAGTGAGCATGGGTATGCCAAGGCTTTGTGCCACTGCAAATCACTCCAGACATATGTGCACTTTGTTCTTCTGGCTTTACATGGGCACTGGGAATCTCACCCAGGCCATCGAGCTTTGCAAGCAAGTGCCTTTAACCACTGACCCATCTCTCCAGCCCCTAGGTTTTATTTTAAATCACCTTTTGAGTAGTTGACAAGGCCAGTCCTTGGGAGAGTTTATTAGCTGTACTAGCTATGACTTTCTGGCCAGTCCTCTGTTTTGTAAATTCTTGATTAAGCTTCAGGGATGTGAGCAGTAGCAGCTGCATTCTGGAAGGGGAAACGAAAGCTCAAGAAAGCTAAGTCAGATTCAAAACCGAGCGGGGCATCCATCACCATGCCAAAAATAGAAGCTGTGTTAGGAACAATGCTCCTGTGAGGTGACACGTTCACCCTTTATTTCCTGGTCAACAAATCAGTGTTTAGGATAAAGTAGAAAGAGATGAGGAGATAAACACGTGTAGAAGAATAACCAGGCATCATCACTCACCACTTGGAGGGCTTGTTTGAGCAGCCGAGGGATGCGGCTCTATCTCAGGTGCTTTTCCTTTGCTGTTGCAGTCATCCATCTGTCTTGTTTTCATCATGTCAAGTCATTCACTTGGGAATGCTTCCTATTTGGAATTTAGTCATAACATCGAAAGTGCTCTACAGTGTCACATAAGACATGCAGGCGGGCCTTGTATGTTTTTCCTAATTAAAATTTCAGAATAACTCAGACATGTGTTTCAGTTTTAACTCTGGAAAAAATGCTAGTGCATGCCTTTTGGAGCTCACTGTGTTTCTTAGCTAGGGTTATGGAGGTGCATGTTCCGCAGGTACCACCAGGTTATAGGTGTTACTGGAAAACGAACAAGTTTCTCTCTGTCTCTCTCTGTCTCTGTATCTCTCTCTCCCTGTGAGTATACTCTTTACCCTACAATTTAGTTTCTCCTAAATTTATAGTTGTTTTCAGTCTGTGGCTGAGTTGAAAGGATGGACCAATGCATGTTTAACATCCTTTCCAGACCCCAAATCTTATGTCACCAGCTCATTTTATGGAAAGAGGAAAGCAGAAAGAGTAAGTTTTCTTAGTAATTAGAATTTGCCTTCTAAAGCCTTCTTTTTACAACATTCGATGGCCAAATCTCTCTGTTGCATCAGAAAGATCTCACTACAGTAGTCCTGATTAAGCTTCAGGCTTTTCAGTGTTGGAGTTGTGCTTTCATGAAAGACTATGACCTTATATGTAAAATTCAAAGTATTTATGATATATATATATATATATATATATATATATATATATATATATATATATATATATATGGTCTCAAGACCATGAAACCTAGGTAGAAGAGACCTCAGAGGTACCGGAGTCTAGCAAGATTCCTCTCTACAGCATCAAATTTTGTTAAGGTTTTGTCCTGGAAACCCACACCTAGCCTGTAATGGTTAAAGCATACATTACATGGTGAGGATTCATGCCATACTGAAGGAAAATATAACATTGCAATTTTGTGCTAAAACCTCAAGCAATTAGAAGGGTTCATATATACATAGTATGTATACATATGAGAATCTTTTTGGCCACAGGTTGATTAATTTCAATATAATCTTTATAATCATACCTGATGTTTTTATGTAAAGGATTTGAAGCATATCACCAGACTAGGAGCAATAATAAACTTTTTAAAAATCAGTTAGTTACAAAATATTGCAAAAACAATAGAGCCAGGGAGAAACAAGTTGTGAGTGGGATGTCTGAGCAGCAGAAGGCTCATGCAGAAGGAGATGGGGGTGGGAATGTGAACAGCTGGATCATTCTCAAACTTAAGCCCCAGATTTGCCTCTGAGCTTCCTGGAAAACAAAGCCAAAAGAATAGTTACCAAGTTGTCCAACCAAGGAAATACTTTCTTCTGGATACAGAAGCCCTCAGTTGAAAACAGTGTGGGGGTGGTTCTTTGTAAGCCTGCCTAGCTTCCTGCTGGTATGGTGTTCCTCAGCCCAGCCTCATCACTTAGTGTCAGGGTTTTCTTCCAGGGACAATGAATCATTCCTTCCAGGACCCTGGCTCTCATGACATTCATGAAGAAGGAAAACTTTATGTTGTGGATTCCATAAACGACTTACACAAACTAACCCTGTGCCCGGCTGAATCGCAGCAAGTGTTCCGTATGTATGCCCCTGGTGGATGTAGACATACCAAGGCTACTGTGGATGTGTGGGTGTGGTGGGAGCAGGGTGGGCATCAGGAATCCCTGGGCACTAAAAGTGCTATTTATTGTTAGGCATTTTTTTTTGTTTTGCAATCCAAATCTTTTGCAGAATGCTGGGCTTTTTTGACTTCTCAGCAGGATTTGAACTCTTCAAATTCCCCAGAAGAAGTCGGGCATAGTGACATGCACTTGTAATCCCAGCCGTGGTAGGGTAAGGCAGGAGGATCACAAGTTGGAAGCCAGCCTGGGGTGCATAGAGAGACCTTGTCTCAAGCCCCACCCCCCAACTTCCAACCACACACAATAAAGGCCTAAGGCAATCCTGTGTGGTTTCTGTCCTTGGGCACTGTGGAATGGCTACCCAGGCTTGCTCAGTCCCTCTTGGCTCTTGTACCTCCTGATGACCATAATTAGGTCCCTTATAGTGTCCACTGTGCCCCAGGGGTCTTGTTTTATTGGAGATTACTGAGAAAATGCCTAACACATTCATGAGTTTAAAAAATCATTAAAATTCTGTTGGGTAAAAATCAACTTCATTTTCTATTTTCAAGTTAAAAATTGTCCAATTAAAGCGTTAGAAGCGGGGTGGGGTGGGGAGGCAGAAAGCAAGACTGCTGAATACTCAGTGTGTATGTTGCTCCCCAAATATTATCAATAAGGTCCTTTAGAGCCATCTGAGTCTCCTCTTCTCTAGTTTAACCTCTGACACTCAAGTGCAGCTGTTAATTACCCATTAGTCATTTGTTTCACACCACTCTTAACTCATTGTCCTGGGTTTATATCTAACATTCCCCTTCCAAGTCTTTTCTGGGTTCTTCCTCATTTCATCATTTTCATGGGTTCAGATTCTCCCTTGTTTCCATTGCAGTCATTCTCTGTAAAGTAGGTGCTGAGTGTCAGCCTGCGCTATTGCTTTCATTGGGAAGCAAAAGCTGTGCTTGTGGGGTGGGGGTGGGGGTTGACAGGATGTAAGGTTATTCAGAATTGAGTAGCACAATGTCTATGACCAGTTCAAGGTAGAAGAGTTACAAAATGTGATCCAGCAATCTCTCTGCCCCAGGTTTTCTTATTTCTTGTTCAAGTTTAACAGCATGTTCTTAGGTCTTAAAAGAGGTAATGAGAGGCAATTCCTGGTGCAAAACATTGAAAAGAACCTTGCTTCAGGAGCAGATCTGTCTTGAAAAGAACTTCAAGGAACAAAACCACCTCAGCACCTCAGGGCCACTTTTGTTTAAATGGATGCAGGTACCCCATGGGTGTTTAGTCTTCCACCCAGGGTAGATATCCACGCCTAGCTCTCGTTTGCTCCTGGGTTATTTAGGGAGAAAAGCAATAGAGCCTTCATCACTTTTAAAAAAATATCTTTATCATGAATAAGTTTATACATTGTATGATCAAATCTTGTGAAGGTGTCCCGTTTCCCTCCTCTGTCCCCTACCCACTGGGGCACTTCCTCAGAGTGCATACTGGATCTGTCCATAGGTTAGGGGTTAGGAACTGTACCAGAAGAGCCAGTTTTTCTGACCTTCCACTTCGTTACTCTTTTCTCCCCAAACAATCCATGCCCTGTTACTGTCTTCAAAGAATCTTCCAAGGAGATGGCTTAAGCCTGCACCAGTATAACACTTGAACAACTCCCCAAATTGTTCAATTCCAAAGACATTCCTAATCCGTGGGTCACCTTCTGGGGAAAATAAGTGGGTTTATCACTCATCTCTCTAACCATTTCATCTTCATTTCTGCCTTTGTTTCCTGTTAGCACTAAAGGAGAAAATCCCAGACCTGGGCAGAAATTCGGGCAGTGGAAGCCCAAGTCTGTGTTTCCTGGGGCTCCTCATAGTGCTGCTTGTCAGCCTGGCACTGGTTTTCTTTGTGATCTTCCTAATAAGTAAGTACCTCTGGTAAGTTTTCTCTGCTTTTGTGTGCATTCTTCTGAGCTGGCTCCACAGCTGTTGTTTCTTGCTGCTTCTGGAATGAGTTAGCTCTGCCTGGTCATCCGAATTTCCTGGAAAAAACATGGGGAGAGCCATTGCCACAAGTGGATCTTGTTGGGATCAGGGACAGGGTTCTGGGCCACAGCCTGCTGCTTGCTCGCACAATGCCAGGCCACACTTATGCTAAATATTTATGAAACACCTTATTTTCTCATTTGGAGTCCCCAGCTGCCAAAATCATAAACAACATCCAGGTAATTTTAGGATTTCTTTACCTAACACATAGATTTATGCTTTAAACTCAGCTTTCACACATAGGCACATTCAAGTTTCAAACTCCCTCTCAGGTTTTCTTATTTGTATGTTATTCCATGTGGCCATTTGAATGTGAACACATGTGTTCCCTAGACTTTTTATTAAGCCTGTAACTTGGGTGTCCAGCTGCCTCGCTAGAGGAGGTGTCACTGGGATCCAGTGACTGGGATCCTGGGATCCAGCCCAAAGGTATGCAGAGCAGTCTGAGCTCTGGTGGATTTCTGTGCTTGTTGACTGCTTCTGGTTTCTCTCTCTGCTTGGATTTATGAATGGGAGCCAGCTACTCCTGCCATTCGTGGAACTTACCCTAGATCTGTAAACTTGAATTAAATCCCTCCCTTCCATAAAACTGTCTTTGAATGGATGTTTGGCTCAGTATGGTGAATCTAGAGCATCTAGGGTCCTGTGTGAAAGTGTTGGGGATGCGTCAGTGATTCTTTTTCCTCAATTGATGCTGTCCAGGCTGATGTCCTGTTCCTGCCTGCTCTTGGTCTGGGCCATGCATGCGTCCTCAAGTGGTGACACAGGCTTTCCCATCACTGCTTGTCAGCCTAGAGATCCCTAAACTGATGGTGCCCTTCCCCTCTGCCTTGAAAAGCAGGAGGCACGCTGTCCACCTGCAATGTGTCTCCTCTTTCGGTTTGTGGCCCCCTTTATCAGAGCCACCAGTTTTCTGTCTCAGATGACCCTTTATACCATTATCTGGATTATTCCAATCTCTCCAATACCACAAAGCGCTGCAAGGAGCTGGGGCTGGAAGTCATCTTTGACACTGTTGTGCTCGGATGCCTGGATTTTTCCACCCTGTCATTTCTTGTGTTCTTTCATGTGTATAGTCTTTGACAATTAAAAAAAATGTCTATAGTTCAGTCTGGCCTCAAACTTGCCACCCTCAGCCTCGAGCGTGCTGGGATTATAGACATGTGTCACCAAGCTTGGCTTGGTCTGCAACAACTCTAAATGAGACGTGACGTTCTGTGTCTTGGAACACCTCTAATTTAAGTTAGTCATGAGAGGAGGTAGACTTGGTGATGTATCCAACTCCTTCTCTTCTCTAAAGAATCCTGCCTTCTAGCCTACAGGTCTTTGGTGTCTGGGGTGAGCTGGTGAGGAGGGCTGATGGTTTTTTAAAAATATTTTATTTATTCATTTTCAAGCAGAGATACAGAGAGAGAGAGAGAGAGAGAGAGAGAGAGAGAGAGAGAGAGAGAGAGAGAGAGAGAGAGAGAGAGAGAGAACCAGGGCCACCACCTTGTGGGTCTGGCTTATGTGGGTACTGGGAAATTGAACCCTGGGCCTTAGGCACTGGAGGCAAGTGCGTTAACCTCTGAGCCATCTCTCCAGCCCCAAGGGCTGATGTTTAATTGCTTCTCTGTCAACCAGTTGATTCTCTTTTCCACTTTGACAGTAACATGAATTATCCTTGAAATAAATAAATGTAAGCTTGTATTCTGCACCTGCAGGGACAAAAGGGGAGATGGGTTTCTTTTTGGAAATAGTCCAACATAAATTAAAGGACTGCCTGCCATTTTACCATTCTTGACTAGTGGTCATGAATTAGTAAGCTAGTAAAATTGCTTAGATATGTCTACAGACAAAGAAGTTCTACCCTTCATGGGATAGTGGTAAGAGTAAGGGAAATTTGTAATAACAAATGCTATATAATGAGTGTTCAGTCAGTGTTTAAGCACTGTGTTCAACACTTGATGTCTATCTGTCAAAATCTTTCTATGTCTGTTCATTGTAGCATCTGTGTTTATATGGTGGTGGTGGTGTCTATGTGGGGAGGTGGTACTGGGGATTGACCCTAGGGTTTTGTGTATTTAGGAAGTGCCCTACAACAGAGCTATAGCCTCAGCTCCAAGCCCTCTTTTTGCTTGCCTGCTTGTTGTCTTTCTCTTTCTTTTTTTCTTTCTTTCTTTCTTTCTTTCTTTCTTTCTTTCTTTCTTTCTTTCTTTCTTTCTTTCTTTCTTCTTCCTTCCTTCCTTCCTTCTTTTATTTTCTTTCTCTCTTCCACCTCCTTCTTTTAGGTAGGATCTCACTCTCTACTCTAGCCCAGGCTGACCTGTAATTCACTATGTAATCTCAGGCTGGCCTGGCACTCATGGAGATCCTCCTACCTCTGCCTCCTGAGTGCTGGGATTAAAGGTGTGTGTCACC